>APFE030412182.1:47625-81776 GCA_000404065.3 Pinus taeda | reverse complement strand
TTTCATTCTTTTATTAATAAATTGCCTGTAGTAGCCACGTTGGCACAGCCCGTGGACTGTTTCCCTCTCTGAGGGTTTTAACCACGTCAAAATACTGGTGTATTGATCTGTGATCTGTTTGTGAGCGGTGTCCTTTTGGTGTTCTGTCTGAGGAACTTACCCTATAAATTCCTACATTCCTATGTGTCGGAATATCCTAACACCTAGCACCTCCCTACCACCCTATACTGACTGAAATGAGACAAGAGTGTGGATTCCTGTACCAGGGACAACGATCCACGATACAATATGATTTACAATGATTTTGACTGAACACCCAATCACACTATGACCTGCAACCCAACGATGACATCATCCCAACAAAGTCCTATACCTCCCAACAATACCTTTTCGACTCTAGGTAGATTGATTCTTTTACAATAATGACTCTTCCAATGATGATACTTTTACAAATGACTCTTTTACAACTTTACAATGATGACTCTTGGCCATGATACTTCTTCACAATATACGGATGGTTGTCATGTCTTTAAAGGATGTCCCGCTGCAATGCTTCCTTTGATTTGATACTTCAGCTCTGGAATGCTCTCTTGATGCTGTCCTTGAATCTTCTTATACTTGCATGCAAATTTGCCCAGCGAAACCCAATCTCAAAAGGAAAAACAAAATACCCTTTAACTTACCTATGCCTACAAACACAAATGTAAGCACATAGTAATAACTAAATAAAAATCAAACGAATACAATGCGTACCTGAACTGTGCTTGTTGTTTGTGATCGTAGTTGACTTGTTAAAGCAGCAGAGACCTAGACTCCCCACTCTTGATATAGACCTAGACTCTATACAAGACTATATACAAAGTTGACTACAATACATGCTCCTGTAGCAACATGTGTGCCCTAGCCACAGTCCAATAACACAAAAGAAAACTAGCCTTCAAAGATTTTACAGTGTCTCAACGAAATAAGAGTCTTGTTTAATTAAAATCAGACCTTCATTTTTTTTATTTTTTTTTTACACATTGCTCTGCAACAGGATGGTTTTTTTTAAAGAATTTCATGTGACGTCTTCAGATGATGGCCTGAACTTACTCTCCTTAATAATTTTCGATGTTCTGAGGGAGGATTTCAAGCCTAAATCACATATATGAATTGTAATGGTGTAGCTGTAACTTTGCTCCAATGGATCTGCAATCTAACCGAACCACAAGACAAAACAGTCCTGTATTCTGAACACGAGTCCTGTACTCTGAACAATCCCAATAATCATTAAGATCGAGCTTAAGACAAAACCTTAACCCTCTTCTTAATCCTGTGAGATTTCAGAAAATATTATCAAGAACATCGCTCTCCTTTTGCAAGGCACCCTGCAATTAGACCAAACCTCCAAGAGACCAAAAGCACACCTTACTTCTCTGTTGATACTTGCGTTACAGATCCTCAGGTGTGGACAAAAACTCAGAGCGTTCTTACTTAATCATCTGTTGAAGTACATTACCAAAATAGGTGAGGCAGGGTCACCTTTTTATATATCTCGGATGACCATTGAAGACCATAGAAGGGGCTCCAATAATAAACATTGGAGGCCTTAAAAATTGGAACATAATTTCCTAATAAAGCACTATTAAATTAATACATCAAACCTTAAGTAAGGATGTCGTTGGAGTTAAAAAAAATATTTATTTAACTAAATGATATATCACCTTAAGCCTTAAGCAAATGAATTACATGTTGACTATGATTAGAATGTGTTATAGTGTTTTGGAGAGGGACACATTTTAATTTTCTACATATATATCTTTTATAATAAAATTAATTTAATTTAATAGTTATTGATAAATTGTTTGTTTAAGCTCTAAGGAATTTGTACACTAACCCTTTGGGTGTGGTTATAGGTAACACATGAGTGTATTAAGTCAATGATTGGTTTAGTATCTTTGGATTTTCAAGTTATTCAACTTATACAAGGTGAGATTACGGTGAGAAACCCTATCATATATTGAAAACTATTGGTGGATAAGGTGATGTCTCAACCCCTGGGGTTTTAGCCCACTAATGGGGGTTTCCGATTTCAAACGCAAATAACTCTCAAACCCTGAAGAACTGGGAGGCATACCATATATCAACAGAAACATCTCGACGAGTAGAATACATCGAGAAGATCTTTGGTGCAAAATACTATGAGTTGTCAAGTCAAAATGCCCTTGCAAGATCAGGGTAGCCCCTAGTGCTGCTTGGGTTGACATCAATGACAACCACTGATCAACAAAATTGACCCTAAAATGTAGAAATTAATCCTGTTCCAAAATAGTTTAGGAAGGGGCATTACAATCCTCCCCTCACAAAAGTTGTTTGTCCCCAAGCTACTTCAATGCTGGATGCCCAAGTATGTGCTCACCCTCGCAAGTAACATCCTCATCCGGCAAGCTCCTCCAATGCACCAAAGATTGCTTGTCCTCAAGTAGTGCCTAAACAAGCGTCCTCTCTGACCATAGATCCCCACTGTCTCTGTAAACTTCACCAGGGTCGCAAACATGCCATTGGTTCATCCCTGATTGTTGCACTATCCTATAGTGAAGGGGTCCCTCGATACCAAGATCCCAAGCGAACCTGATCAGCGTGAAACACCCCTTGCTCCACTCACTATCTTGCTAGATAGGGGTGTTAGAACCCCTTTGTCTACTGCCAATAAGTAGAGCATCCTGATGATGTAAAACTCCATCCAAATCGTCATGAAGTTGCCCTACCAAATAGCCCATCTTGTGCACTACAAGAGTAAACTCCTGAAGATGCAATCCAATCCTGGTGGGATTGAACCCTTGTCTACCCAGTCCTCCCCTGATCTCCTCTTGTCGATCACCATGTCACACTGGTCAAGTTCACCACACCACCAATGAATCAATAAAACCAAATGGAGGATCTGGATGACCCTCCCCTATAGAAACCAACTCACCTCTATGGGTAGCTGAACTGCTCAGCCCTATTATGCCAGAATCCCTGCCCGTCGCAGAAGGAACCTATCCTGCTGACATCATGACACTCTGGTCATGACTGACTGTCTAGTATGCTCATACCAGAGCCTCCTCTCCCATAACTCTCGACCATAATCTATGCAATGATTGAGGCTAGGCCAATCTTGCCAAAGCGACTCAATAGTGTGAGCACCTATCACTCCATGGCTAGCTCCAATCCTGAGCAACAATCTGCCTTTCCATATGGTGAGGGCTTCGGTGATCCACCATGTGTCCGCCTGTGAATGAATCAATCTGTCAGTCATCCCGACCATGCTCACTGAGGAGTGGAATATCCCACCAATCCACTAGATCTCTGGATCCCATAACCATACTGGAGGTCCACAACCCCCAATACTGTCTGTCTGTTGCTGTGACATGCTGCTAGCTATTGGGACCCCCCTGTGCCCTGTTTGTGTCTCCTGTAGGTATCCAAAAGGTAGACACTGAGCATCAAGAACCTGTGTCACAAATAACAAACTACTCTGTGCCTACCAAATCACATAGCAAGATCTGTTATTCCAGCTCCTGATGATGTGCTCAGGTATCGCCAGAAGCCTCACCATCATCCTACCGACAAGGACTACCATCCCTTGCACCTCATGCTCCCCCAATGCCTCGAGTTGTCCAGTTCAAAAGGCAACAGGCAACTTCCTCTCTCTCACCTCCCCATGTGTGAGCGCAGGGGTGGAACATATGCTACCTCGACAATCAACCACACCATCCCTATGCCTGTATCCGTCAACTCGTGCATCTACCAAGTATCTCAACTAGAGAATCTCCTCCCAACCCATGACACGCAGTGTCTCATCCAACTACATAGGGTGAGCCTCCCATGCCCTACTACCCAAATGGAGAGTGTCAAGGGGTAACAACCAAACACTTTGCAACTGTAAGCAACACTGGAGGATGATGGGTGGGTATGTCCCAAAGAGTATGATCAAGAATCTGCGGAATACTTGAGAGTAATCCTGTAGATGACCCTCTCTCCACATCGAATCTGCTGATAACACCCTCGAAGCCATGTCTCCACTAAACATGGTGTCCCCAGATGCTCAACAATGTCCTCATCAATCCTAGGTGAGTTACATCCAATGGTACACCTAACACCCCTATCCATAGGCCTCCTTGGACACAACGCTCCAAGAGCCAGCTGTGTCGCACCATGAGTCACTGCACACCACCAAGCAACACCGCATTCCTCGACATGCCACTGTATGATGCAACCTGTCCTAGTACACCACTGGATACCCCCAGCTACGGCTATGCCATCATCTACCGTCCTATGTCCCGCCTGTGTCACTACACTAGTCACTCCCCGCATGTGCTCAATGCGATGTGAGGCACTCCCACTCCACAACATAGTCCATCATACTATGGCACACCCCCATGCGTCTCCATGCCCATCTGTAGACCACCTTTCCATGCTAGATGCTCCTACCCATCCCCGAATGAGATGGCTTGAAGTTGTGTCCCTATGCATCAACCCGCATTGAACCTGTATCATCACCTCCACCCTCGCATCACCATGCTCTCCGATGAGGGGACCTACCCTCCAAATCCTCCTTGAGGGGCCCTAGAAATGAATCTCTCTAGGTACCAGTAGTGATACCACCACTTCTCTACTCCTTTGTGTCCTCTTTGCCCTATGCAAGTATGAGGAATCTCCAGTGCCATACAAGGCATTGTCTGGTGACCTACCAATGCCACCTCCTCTGACAAACTCCTACCATAGTAGGTTGATCATCCTGTGATCCCATGCACAACCATCATACCAAGACAACCAAAGGAGTCTGCCCATAAGCTGGTTGGCCACTTGTGCTAACCAAAACTCCCCTAGCGAATGCGCGTGCTCAGTTGCTAGGTCAACTATACCATCCAGGCTGTACTCAACTGTGTACCTAGGAAGTGATAGGTGGTCCCTCCTGGATCCTAATGCCAGTCGGGGCTTCTAGCATCCTTAGTGCTTGGAAACTCCTATTGAGCTCCACTTGGATCCACTACCATCTCCATAGCCCACTCCACCGAGTACCAACTCAGGATCTCTTGTCATCCAACCCCAAGAGAGGGCTTGAATGTACGAACTCTCATAGGCAGGATAGGCCCTCCATCCTGTGAATGTTGAACCCTACACTGCTCATGTCGCCTCACCTCATCAGCCTGGTCAACACATAAAATATGTCGAGGTGGCTCTGCTTCTCTCTCTCCAAGGTGTAGAGGTAAACTACTGATGCTACATGCCCCATCTATTTATATCTGAAGAGGGTTGCTCTGATGCTCTAAAGTGAAATCTAGTTGTACCATTAGGGAATCCAAATGTACCCCAACGCGAGTCAATTTGGTTGCTGACTCAGCACAAACCACTTTCATGTTGTCCAGCTCCTCGTTTTGTTGTAGAATGGCCTCTCGTTCTGTCGTTGCATTCTCTCTCAATGCTAGAAGGTTGGCTTGGAATTGATGAATCTGCCATGGGTATCTATCACATGCAGAGTCGGTCACAGCTCTAGACACCTCATCAACTATCAGCACCTCAACCATGGGTGAAACCTCCTGGACAGATGGCTCTATGTGTTTAGGCTTTACCCTCTCCACCAAGGTGCCAACTGGGGCTATCAAAGACGTCTCGAATAATGGTGACTCCTGCACCACACCAGGTAGATCGATGTGCTCCTCACCATCCTGTGGGCTCTCAGCATCACGCACAACCTCCTCCTGAAGATCTTGATATCTAAATCCAAGTATCCACTAGCAAAAGCGTCCCCTGGTCTCACCCTCTAACTGTCCCTATCCTGCCTGCTCCTTTTCAGGAGATCTAGTGCCCTGATTCTGTTGACTTTCCCCACATGACGTAGATGGTTGCACCCCCACGACCTACTCACCTCTAGCGTCTATGTTGTAACGGTGAGGATGGGTCTGGTTTGTCAACCTCCTCAACTCAGCCAACCTCTCATCGTCCCAATGAATTCCACTACAGAATTTATGCATACTAGATTTCCATTGAGCCATGGGTTTGTCTTCGGTTTCACCCATCACTGTGCACTCATACCCAAATCTTTCATGATCTGTTGGCTACCCACAGTTGGGCCAAGATCAAGCTCTCATACACCTGTAATGTTCCCAATTTAAGTAAACAGTGATTTGCAAAGCAAAAATGATTTACAGCGCATAAATTTTAAACAATCAACAAATGCTCATAAAAACTCTAAAAGTAAGAACCAGCTGAGCCATTTTATGAATCAATGGAGCAAGTACAATGGTATGGAGGAATGAACCTGGGCTTGCCTCAATGGCAAGCATGACAGAACCTAGGTGCTAATACAATGATCTCAAATGTTGGAAATGATTGCTCCTCTAATGCTCTGCATTGCCTAGAAAACTACACTACTTGTTGAAAAGGGACTGCAACAAACTCCACCTCTGATGCTCAACAAATGTTGCAAATTTAACCCCAAGATCCTTGACCGAAACCCACAAAAACCCAGAAATGGTTTGGCCCGATTTTGACCTCAAAAAATCGACCTCCAAAAGCACTGTGCAATCCCCAATAATTCTGCATTGTCTGCTGCAAAGATATGGCTGGAAACCCCACTTCCAGTGCTCAAAAAATTTCGAAAATTTATATCTGGGATCCTTGTCAAAAACCCTGCAATGGTTTGGCCAGATTTTGACCTTCCAAATTCGGCCTCCAATAGGCCCTACGCCCTCCAAACTGCTCAAGGAATACAACCTGCAAAGAACACCAATGGAATCCTCCTCCAAGCTCCAAAAATGCAACAATCACCTCTCCAAATATTTCTATTAACCTCCATGGTGAAGTTTGGCCTCAAATATTGATACTCTACCCTCTACGTGAGCACCCAGTGTTGCCTCTGCACTAGCCCAAGAAGTGCGAAAATCACCATGCAAGGTAGCACACTCTACCTCCAAAACTCTCCCAAATGCCAACAATCCTTCGATGCCTCCTCTCTAGAAAATCTCTCACCTAAAATCCATTGCAAGACACCACAAGCAAAATGAACCTCCTCTTCATTGTGCCCTCCAGTAATACGCAACACCCAGAGATGAATGCAATCACTGGAAATCAAAATGAGATCCTCCTCCTGAATAAATGAAGAAAAACCTTCCTAGGGTGGCACTCAAAGTCCCCCGAAAAAGGGTGAGCTCTTCACTTGAAGAACTCTTGCTAAACAGCAAGTTGTTGAAGTTTCTAAGTTTACTTAGTTAGAAACTCTCCATGCACTTTATCTGATTTATTCATACCTACTTTTTATTTTCCTTAACAAGTTATTTACAATGTAAATACTGAAAATAAACATTAGTGCATGCTCAACATATTACAGATCAGCAACTAAAAGAAACATAAGCAAACACACCATATGACACCATTACTTTTTGACTAATGTCCCCAGAAAAACCCAATGTGGGAAAACCGGTGCAGCTATCTGAGGGTTTTCTAATATCAGAGTACAATCTGTGTGCCGAAACTGGCCTACCCAACAGAGAATTTCCTTGGCAGTAATACCTCTCAGTTTCTGACAAATCTACTAGCTGAAGCCTCAGATAATCCTTTCGGTAGCTACTCAACACCAATCTGCCCTAGAAACCCTAGCGTCTGCCCAATCTGGACTGTGTCAGCCTCTCCTAGCCCAATGTTGGCCCTACGTCAGCCACTTTTGCCCTACATCAGCACCAAGAGGCCCTACGTCAGCTCTCTGACCCTCTACGTCAGCTACGCTGGCCTCTCTGGTGCTCTGCGCAACACTTAGATGCCTCTGCGTGGCCCTGCAAGAGCACTGGCTGCTCCTGCGTCACTTTCATTGGCTGCTCTGCTACTCTCTCAACACTATCTCTGCCTCTCTCTCTGTACTCAATGCCCCTCAGCTGCTCTCCAATAACTAATTCTATCTCTCTTAGCAAACCCCACTATAGAGAATAGAATGATTGATCATCTGGTGTTCTCTCCAAGTGACCCTCAAGCCTCCTATTATACTTTTCCTATTGACATATCAACAGTCGAGATTAAGTCCCTAATCAACAACTAAGATTAGATCTGGCTTGATCCATGTGTGATATTCCTAATTAGCTATGGCTAATTGGAATATTCGATTTCGTCCAATTTTTTCCTTCTATAGTTATTTGTAAATAAAAAAGTGAGGACGGGGGACATAACTCACTTTAAGAATAAAAAGTCACTTCCTAGTAGCACAATGTTGTGACTTAAAGGGGAGCCAAGGGGGCCAAAAGGGGACGCAGAAATGGGGCCCACGCAGACACATGGAGGGACCGCGCAGGAGGAAAGAGACACGTGGCAAGAGGGGAATCATGCAGGAGGAGGTGAGCCTAGGGATTGTGACAGGCAGAGGCTATAAAATAGAGAGGAGCCCCCTCATTTTGGATCATTCAATTATGTGCATTTTGAGCTAGTCGTTTCGACTTCTGAGCACGCTGGCTGTTTAGCTAGTCTGCAGCACTATTTAGTGCGTTGAGTGTCTCCATTCAGAGATCTCACCCTTAGCCCCGAGGAACTTAGAGTGCCTGCTCAGGCAGGGTATTTCCTTTGGCATTTCAGCAATAGTTATATCAGCATTCCAGCAGCAGTTTTCAGCAGCGTCTTGGAGGACTACACAGCACTGGGAGAGGAATGCAGTACTTTCTGGCAGCAGTGTTGGATTGGGGTTTTTGCAGGTGGATTCATGCTAGGTGATTGAGCAGGGGACTAGCCCTTGCCCATTGGAGGATTTTTGGCAGAGTTTCAAGCAGAGTTGAGAAGGGTTTCCTTCAGTGGCAGCGCAAAGCGTCGAGGAACTACGCAGACCCCCAAGGGGGTGATTTTCGGGGTCTGCTTTTCTAGAAGAGTATTCTGGGTTTTTTTGGGTTTTTGGAGTAGAGCCCGATTCCAGAGTTTCGGCATTTTCCGAGGAGGGGAGCAGCCCCAAATCATTATTGGTTTTCTACCAGCAGCAGCAGCACGACAGTTCTCCAGCAGCATCCACGCAGAGAGACCATTCCTTATTATTCTAAGAGTATTTCTTCACTTGCCTTGTGCAAGTCGAGGTGCCATCTATCTGATCACCTCTTGTACTCATTTTATTGCTCAGTATAATAAAATGGCTTCGCATTTCTCGCTGCATTTCTTGTGTATCTGCTTATATTTCCGGTTTGCATTATTATATGTTGTTGCACTATTATTTTGTCACTTCTGGGTTATTATATCATTTGCATGTATTTGGTTGGAGTTTTTGCTGGGGTTTGAGAAATATTTCGGGTTAAGGATATTATGGTGGTATCAGAGCGTAGATTTGGCTCAGCCTGTGGAGCTAGCAATCTATGACACCAGGGGAAAAACCCTACATTTGTTACAGAGGTAGGAGATACAGAGACACTGGATGTAGGTTGGAGAATACCTACGGAGAGGGAGACTGTGTTCCTGTGGCGGATGCAAAACAAGAGGAACCTATGGTAGACGCAGAACAGAGAGAGCCAGTAGTGGATGCAGAGCAGATCGCAGACGAGGACGGGAAAAGATTTGCGGATATGCTCCTCAAATCAGTGCAGGATCTATCAAGGTAGATTGAGGTGATGGGGTAGAGATTCATAGCAGTAGAGGCTAGACAGCATGAGAGCCCACGAGTTTTTCAGATTGTTGAGGGATCGGGTGCATCCCATCATTTGCCAGAGTAGTGTGATACTGCGCAACATGTGGCCTCGCATGCCCCTACACGCTCTACCATGCCCACGTTCTTAGGAGCAGACACGGGGGTCGAAGCCCAGCAAGAGGTAGAGCCCGGCCATATGGGTGATTATTTTGCAGAGTACCAGGCATATGGGAAGGACTTCAACGATGCTCTTTCATTCAGAGACTGTTCAGCTCTAGCGAGATAGTAGGCCCCGCGATCATCACAGAGGGAACCAGCATTACCATGATGATGATACCCACCGTCTAGCAAGTAGATTCCATTTGCCTACGTTTGATTGTTTATCAAACAGTTTGGCGAAGTCTTGGGTGGAGAAGCTGGACATTTATTTCCAGCTCAACCAGATGTCGGATGCAAAGGCCATCAAGGTGGCAACATTGCATTTGGATGGCGAGGCCCAGGATTGGTGGTTTCACGGGATGGTTACACTCAAGCACTCTACAGTGACAACATATGCGAAGTTTACCAGGAGATTGATGGAGCGATTTGATCAGAGAGATCCAGAGCAGCATTTTGTTGAGCTGACGAGGCTCAAACAGACAGAGAGCCTAGAGACCTACATTGCAGATTTCTTGAGGGTCTCCGTGATGGTGCCAGGCCTATCCACGACACGGAGAGTCTATATGTATGTTGAGGGGTTAGCAAAGCCACTTCGGGGTCTAGTCCAATCCACTAGACCAGCGACACTCCAGGACACTATCAGCAGGACCCAGGACTTACAGGATGTCTTACTCAGGACCTGGACACCTTACCCCCAAAGACAGCCTTTTTAGTCTAAGGTGAAGGATATGAGGATTCCACCTCCGAAGGGGAATCCAGGACGACTACAGATTGAGGACGATGTGAAGAGGAAGCTGAAGAAGAAGCCGTTGTGTTTCACATGCGAGGAGCCGTGGGCACTGGGACATAGATGTGCTGTTGGCAAAGCGCATTTTATTGAGGTCTTCTCTAAGAGCAGTGGAGAAGAGGATGACGAGGAGGATGTGGAGGCAGGAGATAGCCATGCCATTCAAGGACCTTTTCCACCTCCACCGCCAGCAGCAGGTGGTGCATCTTTTGCACCTACCGAAGGGACCCTTACAGCATTGTGAGGAGTTCCCAATTATCTAACACTACGCATACGGGTGACAGTACGTGGCCAGCGGGTATCAGTTTTGGTCGACAGTGGGGCAACCCGCAACTTCATCGATGCACAGATGGTTGAGCGGAGAGGTATTCAAACAGCGAGCTTCGATGGATTTTCAGCCTTGGTCCCAAGAGATCAGACCATGATGTGTGCTCGATATGTTCCAGAGCTTTCAATGAGGATGGACACCTACACATTGACTGACCACTTTTTCGTGGTCGATATCCCCGACACCAACATGATACTGGGTGTTTAGTGGCTTATCACTCTAGGGAAGGTCACGACGGATTGGAAGACCCTAGAGATGGAGTGGGACGATGAGAAGACAGGGAGGCATGAGAAGATACGGGGACAGCACACATATCCGCCTCAGACTGTGTCGACTCATCGGATGGAGGCAGTCTTCCGGAAGGGAGACATAGAGTGGGCAGTGGAGCTGCGGGCATCAGAGGCAGGGACTACAGGATAGACGAAACATCCAGAGATACAGTCCATCCTTGATTGGTATGCCATAGTATTTGGGGAGATTCCACCAGGACAGCCACTGGACTGAGGGTTTGAGCACACCATCGAGCTTGAGAAAGGCATATAGGCAGTGATCACCACCCCCTATAAGCACCCCAAGGCCTATCGGGATGAGATTGAACAGGCTATCCAGGAGTTGCTGGCTCTTGGGCACATTCGACCGAGCACGAGTCCTTTTGTTGCTTCTGTAGTGTTGGTGAAGAAGAAGGACAGTACATTGAGGATGTGCATTGACTACAGGGCCCTGAACAAGAAGACCCCGAAGAACAAGTACCCCATACCCAGGATCGATGAGTTGATGGACGAGTTGAGGGGAGCATGATTCTTCTCAAAGATTGATTTGAGATCAGGGTACCATCAGATTCGCATGAGGGAGCAGGACATTCCCAAGACCGCCTTCAGGTGTCACTATGGGCACTTTAAGTTCTTGGTGATGCCTTTTGGGCTAACCAACGCCCCCGCTACATTTCAGTCCTGCATGAATCACATCTTCTGTAGTCACTTGAGGAAGTTTGTGTTGGTATTCTTTGATGACATTCTCATTTACAGCAGGACTTGGGAGGAGCATCTCCAGCACATTGAGACGCTATTGCTTATCTTACAGGAGCAGCAGTTCTATGCCAAACTCTCCAAGTGTGAGTTTGGGTTGACGGAGATGTTGTATCTGGAACACATCATAGGAGTGGACGGAGTGAGTCCATGAGGAGAAGATCAGGGCCATCAGAGAATGGCTAGAGCCGAGAAACGTGACCGAACTTCGAGGATTCATTGGCATTTGTACTTACTACAGGAAGTTCGTCAAAGGTTTCTCGCAGCTTGCTACACCCCTGACAGATTTGATGACGAAGGGGGCATTTAGTTGGTCAGATACAACACAACGAGCCTTTGACGGGCTCAAGGAGGTTATGAGCAGCTGCCCAATGCTTACGTTGCCAGATTTTACGCACCCATTGCTTTGGAGTGTGATGCGTTGGGAGAGGGGATCGACGCAGTGTTGATGCAGGGAGGTCACCCTATAGCCTTCGAGAGCCGGAAGCTCCTTCCGCACGAGAGTTTCTACTCTATATACGACAAGGAGAGGCTGGCCATCATGCATGCATTGGCTAAGTACCGGCAGTATTTTGTGGGTAACAAGTTCAGCGTGAGGACTGATCACAATAGCCTCAAGTTCCTTTTGGAGCAGAAGCAGCTACAAAAGAGGCATCAGAAGTGGATCAACAAGATCCAAGCATATGATTTTGACATCGAGTCTATCAAGGGTAAGAACAACGTGGTAGTAGATGACCTTTCACGTAGATCAGCCACGTTGTCTCTTATGAGCTTGGATACAGACTGGAGGGCTCGACTCTTAGTAGAGTACTCCAAGGACAGGTTTGCATGTGAGGTTCTGGATGGGAAGGTGGCAGATGATAGGTACAGGGTGGTCGATGAGATCATCTATTACAGGGACTGGATCTTCTTGACTGAGGGGTCTCAGCTCAAGAAGAAGATACTCCAGGCATCACATGATTCACCATTGGCAGGACATCATGGGTTTACCAAAACCTACAGGGCCATTAGGGAGTGGTTCTCATGGAAGGGCCTCAAGGAGGACGTACTCCAGCACATCCGAGAGTGCGATGTTTGCCAGAGGAACAAGGGAGAGATGAGCCATCCCGCGGGGTTATTGCAGTCTCTTCCCACTCCAAAGGGGAAATGGGAGAGTATTTCGATGGACTTCATCACAGGGTTGCCCATGGTATAGGGCAAGGACTGCATCTTTATCGTCGTTGACCGACTGACGAAGTACGCACACTATTTTGCCATATCTGCACACTATACAGCAGCACAGGTGGCCGAGCTGTTCTTTAGAGAGACCTTTAGGCTACATGATCTTCCTAAGACCATCGTCACTGATAGGGGCAGCCGTTTCATGGGCGGGTTTTGGCAGGAGCTTTTCTAGTTGGTGGGGACAGAGTTGACACCGAGTACCAATTATCACCCACAGACGGATGGGCAGACAGAGATAGTTAACAAGTGGCTAGAGGGCTACTTGCGTAACTATGTCAGTGGGCAGTAGCAAGCATGGTTGAGGTGGCTGCATCTAGGGGAGTACTGCTATAATACTTCACATCACATGTCCATTGGTATGTCACCATTCTACGCCTTATATGGGTATCATCCTTTATCTTTTGCTGATATGATGTTTGGTGATAGCAAGGCTCCCAGAGCCAAGATTTGGATCCAAGAGAGTCATGATATTCTCCGAGCTCTCGAGGATAACATGGCTACAGCACAGAACCAGCAGAAGCTATATGCCGACAGGGGTCGGGTGGAGAGACAGTTTGAGGTAGGGGACATGGTCTGCCTATGACTACAGCCACACTGACAGTTGTCACTGAAGCAGAAGGGGGCTAAGAAGCTCAAACCCCACTTTTATGGGTCGTACAGGGTGATACGCAGGGTTGGACAGGTTGCATTTGAGTTGGAGTTGCCCCAAGGCAGCAAGATTCATAACATTTTTCATGTATCATGCCTGAAAAAGGCACTGGGACAGCAGTTGACAGTGACAGATGAGCTACCGCCCATGGATGACGAGGGGAATTTGGTATTGCACCCGGAGGCTATCATTGATACCAAGGAGAGGCAGCTGCGAAGCAAGACGGTTCGAGAATTCTTGGTGAGGTGGAAGAATTTGCCAGATGAGGATGCCACTTGGGAGAGTGAGAAGATCTTGCAGCATCCATCACTTCAGTTGCTTGAGGACAAGCAACATTTTGTCGGGGGAGACTGTAATATTCCTAATTAGCTATGGCTAATTGGAATATTTGATTTCGTCCAATTTTTGCCTTCTATAGTTATTTGTAAATAAAAAAGTGAGGACGGGGGACATAACTAACTTTAAGAATACAAAGTCACTTCCTAGTAGCACAACGTTGTGACTTAAAGGGGAGCCAAGGGGGCCAAAAGGGGACACAGAAATGGGGCCCACGCAAACACATGGAGGGACTGCGCAGGAGGAAAGAGACACGTGGCAAGAGGGGAATCACGCAGGAGGAGGTGACCCCAGGGATTGTGAGAGGCAGAGGCTATAAAATAGAGAGGAACCCCCTCATTTTGGATCATTTAGTTATGTGCATTTTGAGCTAGTCATTTCGACTTCTGAGCGTGCTAGCTGTTTAGCTAGTCTACAGCACTGTTTAGTGCATTGAGTGTCTCCGTTCGGAGATCTCACCCTTAGCCCCGGGGGACTTCGAGTGCCTGCTCGGGCAAGGTATTTCCTTTGGCATTTTAGCAGTAGTTATATCAACATTCCAGCAACAATTTTCAGCAGCGTCTTAGAGGACTTCGCAGCACTAGGAGAGGGATGCAATTCTTTCTGGCAGTAGTGTTGGATTGGGGTTTTTGCAGGTGGATTCATGTTGGGTGATTGAGCAAGGCACCAGCCCTTGCCCATTGGAGGATTTTTGGCAGAGTTTCAAGCAGAGTTGAGAAGGGTTTCCTTCAGTGGCAGTGCAGAGCATTGAGGAACTGTGCAGAGCCCCAAGGGGGTGATTTTCGGGGGTTAGCTTTTCCAGGAGAGCTTTCTGGGCTTTTCTCGGTTTCTGGAGTAGAGCCTGATTCCAAAGTTTCGGCATTTTCCGAGGAGGGGAGCAACCCCAAATCATTATTGGTTTTCTCGCAGCCGCAGCAGCAAGGCAGTTCTCCAGCAGCATGCATGCAAAGAGGCCATTCCTTGTTATTCTAAGAGTATTTCTTCACTTGCCTTGTGCAAGTCGAGGTGCCATCTGTCTAATCACCTCTTGTACTCATTTTATTACTCAGTATAATAAAACGGCTTAGCATTTGTCGTTGCATTCCTTGTGTATCTCCATATATTTCCGGTGTACATTATTATATGTTGTTTCACTATTATTTTGTCACTTCTGGGTTATTATATCATTTGCACGTATTTGGTTTGAGTTTTTGTTGGGGTTTGAGGAATATTCCGGGTTAGGGATATTACACCATGTCTTCTCGACCATTCTAACATAAATTCATATTAATACACATTAATATTTTATTTTCCCTAAGTTTAGACTTAGGGACTCCATTAAAAATATTAATTATTTTAATATCTCCTGATCTGTTTAGAATCTGCCCAAACCCTTTCGAGGTATTCATGATCTCATTTGCCCCAACCTCTCCACCAAATTTCGTGGCTAGAGCACATCCGATGCTACCCCAAATCAACACTCCCTCTTAGCGAGGAATGTGCTCTAGCAATACTCCTCACTAAGTATTACTCTGATAATCCGACATCGGTACCTGTGCTGATGCTAGGCCTTCCTGCCCAACATCCTCTGCACTACTGCCAAAGGTTCTGCCACTACCACTGTTGCATTTGTACGACAGCTCCCTCTGCATCTCTGTTGCTGTTGGTCCTTTCTCCCAGCACTGCATCCGCACTGCACCTCCTCTCATCATGTTGCATCGTACTGCCCACTGTTGTACTGCAACGCAGTTACTGAGAAGTAAGTAACTGATCTCCCAATTGACCTCCTCGTTGGGCTAGAGACACCCACTGATGCTGAAGCTCCCTCTGTCATTGATAAGTGCTCCCTCTTTGACCTCTGCACTGCTGCAACAACTCCTTGCATCTTGCACCATTCCACACCTCTTTGTGCCATCCTGCACTTGTACAACACTCCTGTGCCTCTCGCATTGCTGCAGCCTGCTAGCCTCGCGCTGTCTCGGGATTCCTGCGATATAGCTCTCTCTGCCGCTCCATCCGCATCCAACTCTACCCGACTTAGCCAGTCCTGCTATTCCCGTAGCAAGGTCTAATCCAAGAGGCTGGATACCTCGAGGATCCTGCCCCTCATTGCCTGTAGTCCGCCTGACTACAGCTCAATGTCTCCCCACATTCGCTCAAGTGGCGCATGTGCACTCATGGCACAGTCATCATTTTTCAACACTTCCTTCTCTGCCCATGCTGGCGCTGCCTTAGTCTTGGAAGACTCTCCCTTACTCTTCTTCCTTGGACACTGGATCGCATAATGACCCAGCTCCCCACAGTAGAAGCACTTGATCTTGGAGAGCTCTTTCTTCTTCTGCTTTTCCTGCTTTCCCTCAGATGCTAGGGCAACATCTTCCTCCTCCTACTTGACTTTGATTCCCTTGTTGGTGCTACCCGTCTTTCATTGTTGTCTAATCTCTTCCTGGCGAAGAGCTGCCCACATCTCCTCCCAAGGTGGAAGTGTCCCTCTGCCCAGTATACTCTGGACAAATACTTCCCAATCTTCTGAGACAATATTCAGGGCTATCCTCACCATTAGCTCCTAACCTAGTGTCACCCCTATAGCAGTCAACTGATCTCGGATCTCATTCATTCCTCCGAGGAAGGTGTCAATCAATTGTTTGTTCTTCATCTGATACGACCTCATTTGATTCTCAAGCAGCATTCTTCTCTGCACAGAAATATGCTGGTACAGCTTCTTGAGAGTGGATCTCAAATGTCATTTCCTTCTCGGCTATGTGTGGTACTACATGATCTTTGACCCGGTCAAGGATAATGCTCTTGGCCCTCACCATCGCCTCCTCGTACCTGTCATTATCACTGGAGTCGACTGAGACAGCTATTACCTTCAAGGCGAAGTTCTTGACACAATTCCTGTCAAGTACAGATAAGGTTCTGGACTTCCAGATTGCTAAGTTCGATGCTCCGTCCAGTCTATCTTGGTCTCTTACTCCATGTAGTGCCATGATTCTCCTCTACTTCCCTCCTAGAAGTTTTATGTTCGACTCCTCTGAGTTTCTACTTCCCGTCTGGAAGTTCTCTTCTAGACTTCCTCTGAGTCCTGATTTCCCTCCTAGAAATCCTTCTGTCATTTGTCGAGATGTCGCCTACTCTGATCGTCTTGTGCAACCGCACCACTGATCTGGGTTCCTTGCCTAGAAATCCTCGGTAGCAACTCCTCCGGCCTTACTCTGTCAGATATTGTTCTGACTACAGTACCTCACCAGCTCCACTCTACAATACCCCTGCAGCCTTCTAACCCTAACAACTGCCTATCTGTGGACTGCATCAACCCCTCTCTACCTCACGCTGGCCCTGCGTCACCCAAGATGGGTCTGCATCAGTCCTGGGAGGCCTTGTGTCAGCCCTCTGGCCCTCTGCGTCAGCAACGCTGGCTTCTCTGAGGCTCTCCACAGCTCCTGGCTACCTCTATGTGGCCCTACGTGAGCTCTTGCTGGCTCTGTTCACTCTCCTTGGCTTCTGCGTTGCTAGAAACAACTTATGTCACCTCGGGACAGCTGTTTTCTGCTGCTATTGTTCCGCTAGGCTGATGTCCTTTAGTCCTCCTGTGATCTGCAATCACGCTCTAATACCATGTTGAAGTTTCTAAGTTTACTTACTTAGAAACCCTCCATGCACTTTATCTGATTTATTCCTACCTACTTTTTATTTTCCTTAATAAGTTATTTACAATGTAAATATTGAAAATAAACACTAGTGTATGCTCAACATATTATAGATCAACAACTAAAAGAAACAGAAGCAAACATACCATATGACACCATTAGTTTTGGACTAATGCCCCCGGAAAAACCCAATGTAGGAAAATCGATGCAGCTATTGGAGGGTTTTCTTATTAAGCAATATCATAGTACAATCTGGGTGCCGAAACTAGCCTACCCAACAAAGAATTTCCTTGGCAGTAATACCTCTCAGTTTCTAACAAATCTACTGGTTGAAACCCCGGATAATCCTTCCAACAACTACTCAGCACCAATCTGCCCAAGAAACCCCAGCGTCTGCTCAATCTGGACTGTGTCAGTCTCTCCTAGCCTAGCGCTAGCCCTGTGTCAACCTATCTTGGCATACGTCAGCCCCAGGACGCCCTGCATCAGCTACATTGGCCTCTCTAATGCTGCGCAACACTTAGCTGCCTCTGGGTGGCCCTGCGTGAGCACTAGATGCTCTTGTGTCACTTTCTCTAGTTGCTCTGCTACTCTTCCGGCACTATCTCTGCCTCTCTGTCTCTCTATACTCAATGCCCCTTAGCTGCTCTCCTATCACTGATTCTATCTCTCTTAGCAAACCCCGCTCTAGAGAATAGAATGACTGATCATCTGGTGTTCTCTCCAAGTGACCCTCAAGCCTCCTCTTATACTTTTCTTGTTGACATATCAACGGCCGAGATTAAGTCCCTAATCAACGACTAAGATTAGATCTAGCTTGACCCATGTCTTTTGGACAATTCTAACACAGAGTCATATTAATACACATCAATATTTTATTTTCGCTAAGTTTAGACTTAGGGACTCCATTAAAAATATTAATTATTTTAATATCTCCTGATCTGTTTAGAATCTTCCCAAACACTTTCTGGGTATTGGAGATCTCATGCGCCCCAACCTCTCCACCAAATTTCGTGGCTAGAGCACATCCGATGCTACCCCAAATCAACACAAGTGACTCAGCTAAGTAGCTCGAGCAAACAAAGAGAAATTCGATATGCCAAAGATGATGAAATGAGGAGAGTTGCCTTCCTTATATAAATTTTGTGGAGAACTTTTCCCTCCATTTTCCCTCCATCATGGGTCGCTCACTTAACCATCGATTTCCCCTCCATGCAAATCGAACTAGCGAATGCATATTCTCCTAGTGTGGGTGGCCCCCACGTATAACTTAACCACATCAAAATAACTTCTAACCTCCTAATTAAATTGAATGGGCCCCGTCACATCCAAAATTGACCCCAAAATGTAGAAACTAATCCTATTCCAAAATAGTTTAGGAAGGGACATTACATTCAAATCAAGAATTGGACTAAAGTAATTGTAACAGCGTAGAACAGCAGAAAATTAACACATGACACAAGTGTGTCATCCTCCTGTGCTAGAGCTAGCACAAGTTTGTGCTGCTATGTACCAATGCCTACTCTGTCTCAAACTGTAACCTGTATAGCTTTCCCTTTCTAACCCCAATCACCATCGCTACTTTGAAGCTAGCTCCCTTAGGGTGAATCCTGGAAAGTAATAGAATGACCCTTATCCTCCAATGTTGAGACTGAAATGAGGTTCATTTTCAAGCCCAGCACAGACACCACTTGTTTCATCATCAACAGTTTTCCAGACTCCCTCTAGAACATGACAGGCCCGGTTTTTTCGTCGATATTTCCAAAAAGAAGCTTTCTGGACTTGCTGATGCTGATTTTTACAATACTGGTACTAAAACTCAATCCAAGAGTAACAAAATTTATCTAGAAGATGACGATGACCAGCAAGGTGAAACAAGGCAAACAGAACAAATTCAGAGCATCATGATCCATTATCCGACTCAACCAATGGTCATTACTTTCATGTCGAATACATTAGGCATTAGCAATTTGATATGAAGCAATAAAAATATGTACCTCACCTATCTCAGGCATCATGATCATCAAGTATGAGTGAGCTGAGTAATAATGTAGGAAGCATCATCGACTGTCTGTGGAGAACCATGGGTGTCAAATGTGGAACTGTTGTCTATGATTAGTGCCATATGAGAAAAATATCCCCTAGTTACCCCTAGATGTGAGACGGTCACGACTCACAAGTAGCATATGTAACAGGTCCAGCAAGTAAGCTGTCAGTTTTATAAGAGACAGAAACCCCTAAACCTTCGTAGTAGGCCTCCAGCTTAATATAGATACACCTTATTCCAACTGGAATCCAGGTCAAAATGTAAAGGGTTCTGTAGTTATTGTAACTTGAATTAATACTTGATGTTACTAATTTAAGAATTTGTTCGCTACTGCAACCTAACCAAAGCAGATTCTTATATAGTATAACCATGTTGTAAAAAATAAGCATGAACATTATGTCCAAAAGCAACTAGATAAGAAGAGGGAGAATAAAATAAAAATACTGAATACCTTTCAATGATTTAAGTAGCTTCTCAAAGTTGACACTTGATATACTTTCTTTATGATAGAAAGCAGAAATACTAGTTGCCAAACTCGATGACAGTGGTGCAAGATCAAAATGGCACATTGATTGTTGATAGAGTCGGCACTCTGCCATGACCACATCTGTTATTAAATCATCTAAGTGATATCTTTTCCTTTGTTTTTGTCTGCTATGATCTTGGCCATAAATTTCACTCTCAATTCTTGTCACTTTGCATGAATCAGAAGATGGTAACATTCCAAAGAAATCTCCATTTCTTCTCTGCATTTCACTAACATATATTTCTTCAATGTTTTCAATATCTTGAACCACAGGCAATACATCACATTGATCAACAGTGTGTTCTTTCGAATGATCTATCCTTTCAAATGTAATGTCATTGCCTGCAGCTTCTTTTGAATGATTTGTTTGTTGACCCCAAAAATCTGTATCCAAAACCCTAATTTCCGAACATCCCTCAGAATTTTTGTTAACATGATCTGCAAGTTCTTCCAAAATCATGTCACCTCCTGAATTAACAGGCATTCTGTCTTGGATTAGACAGCTATCTACATCACACGTTTGAGAAAAAACATTTTTTTCAGAAATTTTCATATGGGAAGTCTGAATGTCATGTTTCTTTGACACATAGCACTCTTCCGGTTCTCTCAAACCACACCTTGAAACATCTGCAATAGGCTTACTACTCTGCAGCATGTTATCTTTCCCAGCCACAGAGTCAACATCTATGGGCACTGATAGTTCTGGTTTCGTACCATTTTTAGAAAATATAACCTCATCTGACCATGTGATATCGTCCAAGTTAACCCCCAACATGCAACCTTCCTGACAGAGCTTCCTCGAGGCCCAACAATGTTTTACACAGTCCTCAATAGGCAACTTGCTGCAACACTGATGATCAATAACTTCTCCAGTATCTAGATTATAGAAAGGAAAAACGAATCAACAACTTGCTCAGTATATATAAATGTACCACATTCATTCCTGTCAACACCTGTACCTTTCTTCTTGACAATTATTTCAACGGATATTAGAATGTGTAAACAAAGCAATAGGTGTTGTAGGCCCCCTTTCGTGAAAAACACTGAACTGATTCAACCTGTGCTTACCTTTAGAGCAGCAACTTCTACCATCTATTACATCTTGATCCAATTCCGCCAAATCATAATCTTCATAATCTGCACCTGTGGGGGCAAAATGAAGTGCACCTGGAATCTACAGAGGTTCACGCAATCTAACAGGAATCAAAAACAAGCAAATTAAAAGTGACTTTCCCCAAAACAGCGTACAGTGGACAAGAAATGAACATTAAAAAATAAACTCAGTGAAAATCTACCTTCAAGGGACTTCCATCCAATTGTTTGCAATGCTCAACAAGATTCAGCAATGCTGAAAAAGATCAAATTTTGCCTAGTCAGAAGCATATGAGAAAGAAAAATACATAATAGTGCAGGGAATACACTACTACAGTTTGCTGCATTATAATGAAAACTGCATTTCCTTCTATAGGGTTGAAACCAATAATTTTATTACAAGTAAAAATTGACAGTTGAAAATCTCTGAAGGAACTAGACCTACTTATGATAAAATATTTAATATATAGAAAGTGATATGTGAAGGGAATTATCTAGAAGCTTGAACTCTAACAATAACAAGATTTCATTAAGAAAGCTAACCAAGATGACTGGCATAAGCATCAAAGAAGCAACAGTTTAAATCAGGTCAAGTAATCTGGACAAAATTCCTAAATGGAAAAGCAAGTGCAATTTAGCTCTTGAATATTTGGAATTAAGAACTACAACGGAATCTGAAAATCATGTCCTAGAAACATTATAGCTGATTTTGTTGCTCTGTTTTTCTGGAATTCATGGGACTGATTTGTAGGGATGAATTCCAGATTTTGGGGGATTTTTCTAATAACTTATTTTCTTCTGTTTTGACTAGAATTTATAGGACACATCTAAAGGGACAAATTCTAACACTTTGGGGCTTTTCTCAAATGTTAAAAGAGGGTTTCCATGGATGAGGTAGGGAAAGAAACTTTGCCGCAAAAGCAAGCCTGGACTGCCAAAAATTCTGCCCTAATGAGATGATTAACTGCTCAAATGATTTGAGGCATAAATAAATTTGAGAATTTTCCCTAATGAATGCCTAAACTTGACCCTGAAGAAAAATAGAGACAAGTTTGAGTTCATTATTCCGCTTTTTCTTTTATGTGTCTTTGATTTGTCCTTTGGGCACAATTCCTATTAGAAATCAGCCTGGTTCATTATTTGGGTTCTGCTATTTGAACTGACATCTATCTCCTAAATTATTAAAGTCACAAAATATGAGCTTAATAAGCCCTGCATCCAAACACCCTGTTCAAGATCACTGTTCTTTATGTTAGAAAATCAGAAAGGCAGAAGGATTTTCTTTAGTTGATAATTACTTGTGATATATTTGAATTGTCTTTGTATCTTTCTTATGTTCTTCTTTTATCTCAGTTCATCAGGCAATTACCAAAAACAAAATATGAAGATCAGGAACACCAGATGTAGGCAGACAGCCAGGGCTAAAAACACTATATAGGGAAAACCCAGTCAAGAACTCTTCCTTTAGTAATTCAAATTGAGATGGACCAAGACCCTAGACCAACGGACTTTCCTCCTCCACCAAGTCAGCCTTCCAAGATGATATAGTAGTCTCTTCTTATCCAGTAGCTCCAGCCCAGCGATAATCCAGAAATTCAACTTCCCAGTTGCAGTATTTCCAGCTCCTGCAACAGAATTTCGGCCTCCCAATTACTGCAGAATTTCAGCCCCCTTATAGTAGCTTCACACGTGTGGGAAAGAGAGAAAATTTTGACTTTTGTGTTTCAAAGAATCCTTTTTCTTCGCTATCCTTCTTCTTCTACTTCCTTGAATTTCACACCTTTCTTGGCCCAATTACTGCAGATCAAACGTGTTGTGTGTGAATGACAAATGAGGTCAAGTTGTTGACTTTATATAGTGATTATGCTGCCTAGTTTTAGGTTGACTTGGTGGAGGAGGCCTAGAAGACTAATTTTAGCATAAAATTTATTTATTTCTTGACAAATAATTCTAAAGAAGGGTTCTTTACATTATAACATGGACAAGGACACTTAACACAAACTGTAATATCCTTAACCCGGAATATTTCTTAAACCCCAGCAAAGTCTCAACTAGAAAACATACAAGTGGTATAGTAGCCGAGAAAATCACAGAGATACAATAACAGTAGTGCAACAACAATAGTGTATATATGAAATATAAACAGATACTCAAAAAATGCAATGAGAAATGCTAAGCCATTTTATTATACTAAGCAATAATATGAGTACAAGAGGTGAACAGAAAGATGGCACGTCGACTTGCACGAGGCAAGTGAAGAAATACACTCAGAATAGCAAACAATGGCCTCTCTCAGAACTGTGTGGAAGCTGTTAGAGACATGTCATGCTACTGCTGCTGCTGGAAATCAAATGAGGATTTGGGGCTGTTCCCCTCCTTGAAAAATGCTGAAACACTGGAATCGGGCTCTACTCAAGAAACCCAGAAAAACCCAGAAAGCTTTCCTAGAATAGCCGACCCTCGAAAATCACCCCCTCGGAGATTTGCGCAATTCCTCAATGCTCTGCACTGCCAATGAAGAAACCCCTCTAGAACTCTGCCTAAAACTCTGTCAAAAATCCTCCAATAGGCAAGGGTTGGCCCCTTGCTCAACACCCAACATAAATCCTCTTGCAGAACCCCAATCCAAAACTGCTGCCAGAAAGAACTGCATCATCCCTCTCAAGACTGCACAGTCATCTATAGTGTTCAATCCTCCTACCAACTATCAATGAGATACGAAACTGCTGCAAAAATACTGATGGAACTACCTTGCCCGAGCAGGCACTCGAAGTCCCCGAGGGCTAAGGGTGAGATCTCCGAACAGAGACACTCAATGCACTAAACAGTGTTGTAGACTAGCTAAACAGCCAGCGTGCTCATAAGTCGAAATGACTGGCTCAAATGAACATAACCGAATGATCCAAAATGAGGAGGCTCCTCTCTCTTTTATAGCCTTTGCCTCTCTCAATCTCAACGCTCACCTCCTCCTGCGTGATTCCCCTCTTGCCACGTGTTTCTTCCCTCCTGCGCAGTCCCTCCATGTCTTTGCGTGGGCTCCATTTCTGCGTCCCCCTTTGGCCCCCTTGGCTCCCCTTTAAGTCACAACGTTGTGCTACTAGGAAGTGACTTTTTATTCGAGAAGTGAGTTATGTCCCCTGTCCTCACTTTTTTATTTACAAATAACTACAGAAGGCAAAAATTGAACAAAATCGAATATTCCAATTAGCCATGGCTAATTAGGAATATTATAGTCTCCCTCGGCAAAATGTTGCTTGTCCTCAAGCAACTGAAGTGATGGATGCTGCAAGATCTTCTTACTCTCCCAAGTGGCATCCTCATCCAGCAAATTCTTCCACCTCTCCAAGAATTCCCGGACCTGACTGCTCCGCAGCTGCCTCTCCCTGGTATCAATGATAGCCTCCGACTACAATACCAAATGCCCCTTGTCATCCATGGGTGGTAGCTCATCTGTCACTGTTGCCTGCTGCGCCAATGCCTTTCTCAGGCATGATACATGAAAAACGTTATGAATCTTGTTGCCTTGGGCAGCTCCAACTCATATGCAACCTGTCCAATCCTACGTATCACCCTGTATAGCCCATAAAAGTGGAGCTTGAGCTTCTCAACCCCCTTCAGCTTTAGTGAAGACTGTCGGTATGGCTGTAATTGTAGGTTGACCATGTCCCCTATCTCGAACTGTCTCTCCACCAAACCCCTGTCGGCATACAGTGTCTGCTAGTTCTGCACTGTAGCCATGTTATCGTTGAGAGCTCGGAGAATATCCTGACTTTCTTGGATCCAAATCTTGGCTCTAGGAGCCTTGCTATCACCAAACATCACGTCAGCAAAAGATAAAGGATGATACACATATAAGGCGTAGAATGGTGACATACCAATGGACATGTGATGTGAAGTATTGTAGTAGTACTCCCCCAGATGTAGCCACTTCAACCATGCTCGTTGTTGTCCACTAACATAGTTATGCAAGTAGCCCTCCAGCCACTTGTTAACTATCTCTGTTTGCCCATCCGTCTGTGGGTGATAACTAGTACTCGGTGTCAACTCCATCCCCACCAACCGGAAAAGCTCCTGCCAAAACCCACCCATGAAACGGTTGTCCCTATCACTGACGATGGTCGTAGGAAGACCATGTAGTCTGAAGATCTCTTTGAAGAACAGTTCGGCCACCTGTGTTGCTGTATAGTGTGCGGATCTGGCAAAAAAGTGTGCGTACTTCGTCAGTCGATCAATGACGACAAAGATACAATCCTTGCCTTATACCATGGGAAACCCTGTGATGAAGTCCATCGAAATACTCTCCCATTTCCCCTCCAGAATGGGAAGAGGCTGCAATAATCCTACAGGATGGCTCATCTCTCCCTTGTTCCTCTGGCAAACATTGCACTCCCGGAAGTGCTAGAGTATGTCCTCCTTGAGGCCCTTCCATGAGAACCTCTCTCTAATGGCCCTGTAGGTCTTGAGAAACCCCTGATGTCCTGCCAATGGTGAATCATGTGATGCCTGGAGTATCTTCCTCTTGAGCTGAGACCTCTTAGTCAAGAAGATCCGATTCCTGTAATAGATGATCTCATCGACCACCCTGTACCTGTCATCTGCCACCTGCCCATCTAGAACCTCACATGCAAACCTGTCCTTAGAGTACTCTACTAAGAGTCAAGCCCTCCAGTCTGTATCCAAGCTCATAAGAGAAAATGTGGCTAGTCTACATGAAAGGGCATCTGCTACCACGTTGTTCTTACCCTTGACATACTCAATGTCAAAGTCATATGCTTGGATCTTACTGATCCACTTCTGTTGCCTCTCCTGTAGCTGCTTCTGCTCCAAAAAGAACTTGAAGCTGTTGTGATCAGTCCTCACCCTGAACCTGTTACCTACCAAATACTGCCGGTACTTAGCCAATGCATGCATGATGGCCAACATCTCCTCGTCGTATATAGAATACAACCTCTCGTGCGGAAGGAGCTTCCGGCTCTCAAAGGCTATTGGGTGACCTCCCTGCATCAACACTGCGCCGATCCCCTCACCCGACGCATCACACTCCAAAACAAATGGCTGCATAAAATTTGGCAACACAAGCACTGAGCAGCTGCTCATAACCTCCTTGAGCCTGTCAAAGGCTCGCTGTGTTGTATCCGACCAACTGAATGTCCCCTTCCTCGTCAAATCTGTCAGGGGTGCAACAAGCTGCGAGAAACCTTTGACGAACTTCCGGTAGTAAGTACAAATGCCAATGAATCCTTGAAGTTCCGTCATATTTCTTGGCTCCAGCCATTCTCTGATGGCCCTGATCTTCTCCTTGTGGACTCTCACTCCATCCACCTCTATGATGTGTCCCAAATACAACAACTCCGTCAACCCAAACTCACACTTGGAGAGTTTGGCATAGAACTGTTGCTCCTGTAAGATACGCAATACTGTCTCAATGTAATGAAGATGCTCCTCCCAAGTCTTGCTGTAAATGAGAATATCATCAAAGAATACCAACACAAACTTCCTCAAGTGACTACGGAAGATGTAATTCATGCAGGACTGAAATGTAACGAGGGCGTTGGTTAGCCCAAAAGGCATCACCAAGAACTCAAAGTCCCCATAGTGACGGCTGAAGGCGGTCTTAGGAATGTCCTGCTCCCTCACGTGAATCTGATGGTACCCAGATCTCAAATCAATCTTTGAGAAGAACCGTGCTCCCCTCAACTCATCGATCCTGGCTATGGGTACTTTTTCTTCAGGGTCTTCTTGTTCAGGGCCCTATAGTCAATGCACATCCTCAATGTATCGTCCTCCTTCTTCACCAACACCACAGAAGAAGCAAAAGGACTTGTGCTTGGTAGAATGTGCCCAAGAGCCAGCAACTCCTGGATAGCCCACTCAATCTCATCTCGATAGAACTTGGGGTGCCTATAGGGGGTGGTGATCACTACCTGTATGCCCTGCTCAAGCTCGATGGTGTGCTCAAACCCCCGATCCAGTGGCTGTCCTGGTGGAATCTCCCCAAACACTATGGCATACCGATCAAGGATGGACTGTATCTCTAGATGTACCGTCTGCCCTGTAGTCCCTGCCTCTGATGCAAGCAGCGCCACTGCCCACTCTATGTCTCCTTTCCGGAACACTGCCTCCATCTGATGAGCCGACACAATCTGAGGCGGATATGTGTGTTGTCCCCATATCTTTTCATGCCTCCCTGTCTTCTCATCATCCCACTCCATCTCTAAGGTCTTCCAATTCGTCGTGACCTTCCCTAGAGTGATAAGCCACTGAACACCCAGTATCATGTTGGTGTCCGGGATATCGACCACGAAAAAGTGGTCAGTCAATGTGTAGGTGCCCATCATCATTGAAAGCTCTAGAACATAATGAGCACACGTCATGGTCTGATCTCCTGGGGCCAAGACTGAAAACCCATCGAAGCTCTCTATCTGTATACCTCTCCACTCAACCATCTGTGCATCGATGAAGTTGTGGGTCGCCCAACTGTCAACCAAAACTAATACTCACTGGCCTCGTACTGTCCATCATACGCGTAGCCTCAGATACTTGGGAACTCCTCGCAATGCTGCAAGGGCCCCTCCAGTGGGTGCAAAAGATGCACCACCTGCTACTGGCGGTGGAGGTGGCAAAGGTCCCTGGTATGGCATGGCTATCTCCTGCGTCCACATCACCTCTTCTACACTGCTCTCGGAGAAGACCTCAATAAAACGTGCTTTGCCAGCAGCACATCTATGTCCTGGTGCCCATGGCTCCTGACATGTGAAGCACAACCGCTACTTCTTCAGCTCCCTCCTAACATCATCCTCAATCTGTACTCGTCCTGGATTCCCCTTTGGAGGTGGAATCCTCACATCCTTCCCCTTTGACTGAAAAAGTTGTCTTTGGGGGTAAGGTGTCCGGGACCCGGGTCCTGGGTAAGACATCCTGTAAGTCCTGGGTCCTGCTAATAGCGTCCTGGAGTGTGGCCGATCTAGTGGATCGGACTAGACCCCGAAGTGGCTCTACTAACCCCTCAACATACATATAGACCCTCCGCGCCGTGGATAGGTCTGGCACCATCACAGAGTCCCTCAAGAAATCTGCAATGTAGGTCTTTGGGCTCCCTGTCTGTTTGAGCCTCGTCAGCTCAACAAAATGTTGCTCTAGATCCCTCCGATCAAATCGCTCCATCAATCTCCTGGTAAACTCTGCATATGTCCTCACTATAGAGTG
The DNA here is from genome assembly GCA_000404065.3 of Pinus taeda. Classification (NCBI taxonomy): domain Eukaryota; kingdom Viridiplantae; phylum Streptophyta; class Pinopsida; order Pinales; family Pinaceae; genus Pinus; species Pinus taeda. The sequence goes on along the minus strand of APFE030412182.1, from coordinate 53,164 downwards.
CCCGAGTGTAATCATCCCATGAAACCACCAATCCTGGGCCTCACCATCCAAATGCAATGTTGCCACCTTGATGGCCTCTGCCTCCGACATCTGGTTAAGCTGGAAATAAATGTCCAGCTTCTCCACCCAAGACTTCGTCGAACTGTTTGATGAACCATCAAACGTAGGCAAGTGGAATCTACTCGCTGCAGGGTGGGTGTCACCATCATGGTAATGTCGGTTTCCTCTATGATGGTCACGGGGTCTACTATCTCGTTGGAGCTGAACAAAGTCTCTGAATGAAAGAGCATCCCTGAACTCCTGCCCATAGGCCTGGTAGTCTGCAAAATAATCGCCCATATGGCCGAGCTCTGCCTCCTACTACGCTCCGACCCCCGTGTCTGCTCCTAAGAACATGGGCATGGTAGAGCGTGTAGGAGCATGGGAGGCCACCTGCTGTGTAGTATCACGCTGCTCTGGTAAATGATGGGATGCACCCAATCCCTCACTAATCTGAAAAACCCGTGGGCTCTCACGCTATTTGGCCTCTATTGCCGTGAATCTCTGCCCCATCACCTCAGTCTACCTCAACGGATCCTACACTGATTTGTGGAGCATATCCGCAAATCTCTTCCCATCCTAGTCTGCCATCGGATCCCTCTACTCTGCGTCCACCATAGGCTCCTCCTATTCTGCATCCACCGCCGGAACACAATCTCCCTCTCCGTAGTTGTTCTCCAACCTACGCTCACTCTCTATATTTCCTACCTCTGTAACAGATGTAGGGTTTCTCCCTCGGTGTCATAGACTGCTAGCTCCACAGGCTGAGCCAGATCTATGCTCTGATACCACTGTAATATCCCTAACCCGGAATATTTCTTAAACCCCATCAAATTCTCAACCAGTAAACATACAAGGGGTATAGTAGCCAAGAAAATCACAGAGATACAATAACAGTAGTGCAACAACAATAGTGTATATATGAAATATAAACAGATACTCAAGAAATGCAGCGAGAAATGCTAAGCCATTTTATTATACTGAGCAATAAGATGAGTACAAGAGGCGAACAGAAAGATGGCACCTCGACTTGCACGAGGCAAGTGAAGAAATACACTCAGAATAGCAAAGAATGGCCTCTCTCAGAACTGCGTGGAAGCTGCTGGAGACCTGCGGTGCTGCTTCTGCTGCTGGAAATCAAATGAGGATTTGGGGTTGGTTCCCTCCTTGAAAAATGTTGAAACTCTGGAATCAGGCTCTACTCAAGAAACCCATAAAAACCTAGAAAGCTTTCCTGGAATAGCCAACCACCGAAAATCACCCCCTTGAGGATATGCGCAGTTCCTCAATGCTCTGCACTGCCACTGAAGAAACCCCTCTAGAACTCTGCCTGAAACTCTGCCAAAAATCCTCCAATAGGCAAGGGTTGGCCCCCTGCTCAATCACCCAGCATAAATCCTCCTGCAAAACCCCAATCCAAAACCGCTGCCAGAAAGAACTGTGTCATCCCTCTCAAGACTGCACAGTCATCTATAGTGCTCAATCCTCTTACCAACTACCAACGATACTGCTGCAAAAAGACTGATGGAACTACCTTGCCCAAGCAGGCACTCGAAGTCCCCCGGGGCTAAGGGTGAGATCTCTGAACAAAGACACTTAATGCACTAAACAGTGCTGCAGACTAGCTAAACAGCTAGCGTGCTCATAAGTCGAAATGATTGGCTCAAATGCACATAACCAAATGATCCAAAATGAGGGGGCTCCTCTCTCTTTTATAGCCTTTGCCTCTCTCAATCCCAAGGTTCACCTCCTCCTGCGTGATTCCCCTCTTGCCACGTGCTTCTTCCCTCCTGCGCAGTCCCTCCATGTGTCTGCGTGGGCTCCATTTCTGCGTCCCCCTTTGGCCCCCTTGGCTCCCCTTTAAGTCACAACATTGTCCTACTAGGAAGTGACTTTTTATTCTAGAAGTGAGTTATGTCCCCCATCCTCACTTTTTTATTTACAAATAACTATAGAAGGCAAAAATTGAACAAAATCGAATATTCCAATTAGCCATGGCTAATTAGGAATATTACACAAACTCTACAAGCCTGCAGTGGAGGCTTTGACCTAAAAATAATTGACCCTAGCATGAAACCCATGCTTTAATAAGTCAATTTTAATAATAATAAAATTTAATTTTCTTTCTTTTGACAAACACATTATATTGTGACTTAATTACATTTATGAAGACCGAACCTAGTTACATTCTTCAACACTCCCACTTAACTGGGGAGGTATTCATAATTGCAACTATATAGAGGTACATGGAGGATCTCCAAAATGAACTACGAAGAGTTCAAGCATACTCAATGCCATGGACTAGATACCTGACCAGGGCTATTATTTCCAGTGGGACTAAGATGGACTAAAACTTTCAACCAGTCTAGGTACCATCAGGCTTACTAACTAACCATCAACCTAGGGATCTAGGTGTGTATCCAAGGTCAGAGCTCCAAGACCAACGCCACCCTCCCTCTCTGGGATCTAGACATCAAACATACATAGGCAGTCCAAATGTCCTCCCAATCATCTGCCATTAGAAGCTTCATCTCTCCCTAACAAAGTGCCCTAATTGTTGCAAGTTCTTCCTTAGAAAAATGAAATTTGACTTGTCATTTAGGGCGGCAATGTGAGCTGCCTTGATCAACATTGGAGGGAAGAATTGAATTTCAATTTTTTTTTCTTTGGAGCCAAAATAATCCCCCCCCCCCTTTTTTATTTTGTAAGTTGTACCAAATATTTTTCATTTGTTAATAGAATTTTGAAAATAAAATTGCCGTTAAGTAATCTAATCACAATTTGCCCAACTTTGACCAAGTTTCGGGGCATGAACATCGATTGAGCATAACTCCTTGACCATGATGAACCATGAGGCATGCCATATACCATTGGAATTGGCATGACAAGAAAAACACGGTGGTGATGGAGATTCATGGCAAATTTGCTATTTCTTGTCTTTAAAATCTTGAAGTGTGGGGCATCTAGGGCTTCCCAAGGCATCTTATCATTTGGAGCATCAATAAATGCAATTCAGACATATATTAAAAGCGTTCAAGAACAAACATTGGCATCAGTGACAACACCATTCAACAAGAGTTCCTTCTTTTTCAACCATGTTAGTTGGGGCAAGAGTATTTGGAAAATTTTGTTTTGAAACATTGCCACTAGTAAAAGCATTCTTCTTAGGAGGCCTTTCTTTGTTAAATTGTGGTTGAGGAGGAAAATTTTGATGGGATCCCCTTTCCCTTTCCAACATTGCCAACTTGTTCATCATGGTCGTTTATTGTTGCATGATCTTAGAAGTAACCTTATCAAATTTATGGGCAATTACTTGCAAAGCAAGATCAATTGAGGAATTAGATTTAGTCTTTGGTTCAATTTTGTCCCTAGGATAAGCAAGAAGGTCAATCTTGGAGGCTTTAAATTATACTCTATTTCAATAGCCAAGAAACCACAAGAGTCTTTGGAATCACAAGACATGTGGTTGCATCAGGTGTTTTGGGAGTAGTCTTCTTCTTTCTTGGAGCTATAGTATCATCATAAGAACAAAGGATTTTAATTGGATTTCTTTTAGGAGTCACCAAAAGAAAATTTATTTTGTTGTTTTAAGTATTCTCTTCAAAGGAAAGTGAAATTTAATCCTCAATTAATGAGGTTGACTCAAATCCTCCTCGACAAAGGTCCCACAAATGTTGCCCCAAAATCTCGTAGATCTTGTGAGATGCCTCATAAGACAAAGAGTCGGACTATGACACAACAATGGGGTGGATGCCACTGTCACCTCAGCGCTCCACCTCTACCTTTTAGTGGAATTTCACCACGGGAGGCTCCCCAAAATAGGTCACCTAAATGGTATCTTAGGTCAAGAGGCAAGGTGACACTTTGATAGGCTTAACCAAGTTACGTAGACTAGGGACAAGGCTCAATTCTTTGTGATAAGGAATAGTGTACATATGAAAAGGCCTACAAGGTAAAGTTTGTAGCCTATGGTTTTCAAGATATGGCTCAACAATAGCACAACAAGGCATACAATATGAAGAAATGGTTTTCTCAAAAGATATGATCAACAAAAAGAGAAAAAAAAACCCTTCAAATGACCCTAAGTTGAAGCCAAAATGCAAAATTAGGGTTTTTGAAGTCCTAAAAGTTCCTAGTGTTAATCACATAATCCCTAAGGAAGCACGTTTAACCATGAAAATTGCTAGATTTTGATGTTTTAAGTCTTATCAAGGTAAAATGACTTCACAACAACTCAACATCCAAGCCCTAATTGAATTCGCACTGAAAAACCCTAGCGGCTTGCCCTTAAGGGCTGAAATTTTAGGAAAGAAAAAAAGATAAAATTTTATAAGTTTTCGATTATCAAAAGGGATGCCAATGCATTCTATCTACTTGTGTGTTGGAGTCTTAGGGATTTTGGCAATGCAAATATCAAACCCTTGAAGGGAGTAAGGAGAACACCATAGGTTTTCACTTGCTAACTATTAAAATGGGCAAGTAGGGCCAAACTTCACGTGGGTCATCTTATTCATGGCTGATAATATTTTTATTAGATTCCTCTCGTCGAGAGGTGTAAGATTGATATAAATATCATCTGATTCTGATAAATATTCATGGAGATATGAATTTATTTTGATTATGGAATTATTATCAAGCCAACCTACAACTCAAGTAGGCTCAGAAGCCCAACAGTCGCATCTATTCAAACATCATCATTTGTGTATAAATACAAGAGGATTTTTCCTCATTTGCACTCACTCATCTCATCACATCTCTCTCTCTACTGCATAGAAAACAGTCTCTTTTCTACTGCGCAGAAAAGGGTCTCTCTCACACATGCGAAGCCGGACGCTGTTGAAACTGAAGCTGCAATTGCAGATCCAAACTTTGACCAGTGTGGACCATCAAACTCCTCTTTTGATCTACGCTATAGGTTCATCTGAACCTCCTTTGAAGGCTGCAACTTTTTGTGGTGGAAACAAATTAATCCGACAGACGGTTCGCAAGATATCGACTGCCCTACTTTGAAGGAAGCTGCTGAAACTGAAGCTGCAAATGCAGAAGTAAAGTTTGACCTGTGTGGACCAGAAGATCTCTTCATCTAAACTGCACTGTAGGTTCAGCTGAACCTCCTCTGAAAGCCGCAACTTTTGGTGGTGGAATCAAGTCAATCCGACAAACGGTTTGCAAGATATCGACTGCCCTAGTTTGAAGGAAGCTGCTGAAACTGAAGCTGCAATTGCAGAAGTGAGGTTTGACCTACGTGGACCAGAAGATCTCCTCATTTGAACTGCGTTGTAGGTTCACCTGAACCTCCTCTAAAGGCTGCAACTTTTGGTGGTGGAATCAAGCTGATCCGACAATCGGTTTGTGAGATATCGACTACCCTAGTTTTGATGATGAAGCCGCTAATGCTAATGCCGCTGATCTAGGGTTTGCTACTGCTGATATAAATCAGATTTATTGTACTATTTCTCTCTACTGAATTATTGAAGATAAAAGAAGATTTGATCAAAGG
>APFE030412182.1:3460-47615 GCA_000404065.3 Pinus taeda | reverse complement strand
TTTGTGAGATATCGTCTGCCCTAGTTTGATGATGAAGTCGCTAATGCTGATGCTACTGATCTAGGGTTTGCTACTGTTGATATAAATCAGATTTATTGTACTATTTCTCTCTGCTGAATTATTGAAGATAAAAGAGGATTTGATCAAAGGGTTTCCCCACACATTGTGGGGTTTGTCCCTGGCTAGCCGCCACATCTTGTGTCTCTTGTCTTGGCTTGTTTTCTGTCAATTATTTAATGTTCTATCTACACTTTACTTTATGTACATGTGATTGCTAATTTGTGAAATATAATAAGAAAAGAAGTACACTGTTATAAGCATAGAACACAGCATAACTTAACAATATAGAAGCTTATTGTTTGGGCTAATTTCTATGGTGAGTTGTCATTCAAGTTTGGACAAGGAGCTCGGATCTAAAGAACAATCATCTTGGAGATACCTATGGACAGGTGTATGAACTATCACTTGTGGAGCTCAGTCTATTAACTAGACTTGTGGTTGCACTCGGACCTTGAAGACAGTTATCTGTGATAGCTCGTTGACTGTTGCGGAGCTCAGAACAATGGCTCACCTTAAAAACAATGCTCAGACCGATGGCTACTAACACCTCTGATCTGTGAGAAACAAGACTCGAACCTCACCTCAAACTGTGGACAATTTCCTATAACAAGTGATTCGGACAGACTTGTGAAAGGGGTCGTATTTGTGGTGAAAGCCTTGTTACAGACTTTTGGAGCTACAAAAACCTACCTAGGATCTACACGTGACAACTACCTTCTAGAGGGCTCAGACCATACTCAAAATTGTGAGCAGTAACATTTGTGAAGCTCAGATCACCTTAAGGAAAAACATCTCGGTCCTGTGCTCATAAACTTCAAACCAGTGAACAATCAGTGATTGGAAGCTCGGACCTTTGTGAAGCTCGAACTATGGTGTGTGTAGAAGCTCAGACCTATGGTAAAACTATGGTAACAAGACACAAGCCTTGAACTTGTGATTAGTAGAGAAGCTCAAAATTGTGGAGAGAAAACATCTCGGACTTGTGTGTGGAGTAGTCTAAGAAAAGTGTGAAGTTCTGGTGTGGCTTGTTTTGAACTATAATAACAATCATTGGTTAAGGAATTCAAAACTGTTAGGTGGGCAAATTTGTAGGCCAAAAGAGTTGATTCTTTGAGGACTTGTGAAGAGAAAGGAACCTTTGAGTATTGGAGCAGTGATTGAAAACATTGTAGAGCTTTTAAAGAAGCCCTTGATCCCTTGAAGTCTAGCATGTAGATCTTGTGAAGACTTATTGATTTGAGATGACTTGTGAAGACTTTGTTGAGCATTCTTGAAGGTTTGGAGCATACCTTGGAGAAGCCTTCATTTCTTGGGTCAACTTATTGAAGACACCTTAAGGCATTATTGAAGACATCTAGAAGACTTGTAGAAATTGATCTTGGAGGCATCTTTGGAAATCATGATGCATTGTTGAAGGCCCTCATCATGTGACCTTGGAGAAATTGTTTGGGTAACATGAAGAGTTGTGGAGACACCTTCTGAGAAGACTAAGTTGTCATTGATGAGCTAAGTGTTTTGGAGATTGATTGAGGGCATTGTTGAAGGTGAAAATTTTTTCAGGGCTGGTTCCAAAAGAAATTGGGAGCCTCAAAAAACCATTGAATTCATATTGAAGATCTAAAGCAATGGGTTGAAGCCCTAGAGGATAGGAGTCCTCAAGAAGACCAGGTTGGAGCCTGTACCAATGAGAGGGTTGGAGCCCTAGAGGTTGGTGCCTCATAGAGACAAGGTTGGAGCCATGGAAGATAGGGTTGGAGCCTCGTGAAGTCCAAGTCGGTGCTTGGCAAAGTACAGGTTCAAGCCCGGTGGATTGGAGATTGGTGTCTTCATCTAGCGTTGGAGCCCTAATTATTATTATACTAATTTATGGTAAAAAGAGGATTGGAGTCCTCGATATATCTGATTAATAGAATTATTTATTTTATTGTTCATTTTGCGTTCAGTTTATAAGTGATCTAAAACTGGTAAAATAACAATTGTAAATGAAATACTGATTCCCCCCCCCAGTATTTCCAACAATTGGGATCAGAGCTAGTGCCTTCACTCAAAGCCTAACATCTTGAAGGTAAATCCTTAGAACACATATGGCAAAGCCAAGGAAGAAGATTTGCAAACCCGTCGAAGATGTCACCTCCTTAGTGGATAATCAAATTGAGAAAGCTCCATTGTTCAATGGAAACTTTGATATATGGAAGGAAAGAATGAATATTCTTTTAATGGCTCAAGGTTTTGAAGTCTGGGAATCAGTGCTTACTGAAAGCACGATGGAAGAAGAATCCAAGGAATATAATGCAAGAGCAATAAAGGCAATCTTGAGTCGACTACCAAATCCTATAAAAACCAACGTCGAAAAATGTTCTTCAGCAAAAGATATGTGGGACAAACTTCAAAATCTTCACTCAAAAGGAGCATTGACCATGACCTCTAGTCAAGAAGATTATGGGAAGCAAGAAGGAAATCCAGAACCCATTAAGGACGCTGAAAATAAGAGTGAAGACATCAAGACCAAGAAAGACCTAGAAGATGAAGAAAATAAAGAAGATCTCAAGGCAAAACTTGTAGCTGCCCTAGAAGAGAGAAGCAGTTTGAAAAAGGAAATTGAGGAGCTCAAGAAGCAATCACATGATGGTGACCATGACCTTGACAAGACAAGGAAGGAAGTTGACCTATTTAAGCTTCAAGTACAAGAAATATGAGGAGCTCACCAAGTTAAAGGAGGAATTGCATCAAAACAAGAAAAGGTATCATGAAGAAGTCATATCCATGACAAATTAGTTATAGATAAAGCAAAGAAAAGGGAATAAACTTTGTCAAGCCATCTTGAACAAAGACATGAAGACTTGAACAAACTTGAAAGAAAAATTAGTCAACACAAGGAACCTATCTCCTCCCTTAAATCTCAGTGGGAAGAAGCAAAGAAACAAGCACAAGCAGTTGAAAAGGTGATGGAAGTTTTGTTCCTCCTGGAAGGACAAGTCGATGAAGCAGAAAAGGAAAGAAATGGCATGAAATGCCAACTAGAAGAAAAGGGTGAAGATATCACCAAATTAAAATTAGAAATCACCTCACTTAAGCCCCAATAATGTGAAGCAACTAGAATGAAGGAAGAAATGGAGAACCATCTAGCAAAGAAGGATGAAGAATGCAAGATGATGAAAGAAGAAATTAATCTCCCAAGAAAATAATTTGATCATCTGAACAAGAGTCTAAAGAGATCTCAAACCCTAGATGACATCCTAAGTCATCAAAGATCTCCTCTTGATAAATTAGGTCTTGGATAAATAGGTGAACCCTCAAATAAAAATGATGCAAACCCTAATGCTTCAAACAACAAGGATGTGGAGAAGCTTGGAAGAAATATTGATGCCCCCAGTTCCAGCAAAAGTAAGGAGAAGAGTCAAGATGTCATTGGAAGAAACCCTGCCCCAAGAAGATATGCAGATGGTGTCAAGAATGCAAAAGGCAATGGATATCATCAAAGGATCCCAAGGCAGAATGACTTAAAAGTTCATCAAGGCATGCTCCATCCTCCAAGTACAAAAGTATATTTTTTGGTTATTGTTATTCTTGTACAAATTTTGGGCACATGGAAAAGGATTGTAGGGCATAACACAAGGACAAATATAATTGTCCCCATCAATCCCCTAGAAGCATTTTTTCAAGTAGAATTCATTCTCCCTCCTTGATGAACAAGATGGAGTGCTTCAAATGTCATATCATTGGACATATGGCTCGTGATTGTAACATGACTTGGGTTCCTAAACAAGCTAAAAACATGACTACCAAGCAAGAAAAGGAAGTTACACAAGTATGTAGAAGGAAGCAAATTGGATCAGAAAGCCTCTTGAACACTCAAGACATCAACTCGTGTTGTTGATCTAATGAGTACATCTTTGGCAGATATGATATTCCAAGTCTTGATGATAAAATTCTACCAAAAAGGATATTGTTAGAGGGATCTTGTGATTCTTGACTATTCCTGCAGAAGCTATTTGTGAAGAGCCCTATGACACCCTTGATGAGTAACACATGGACAATCATATCTTGATAGATTATCTCTCGGGAGTAATTCCATTGAAGAAAATCATGATATTGTGTCTTCACTACACATCCATTGTTGAAGATGTCTTACACTTAATCACAAGGTAGCAATCATCTGTTGGAAATACTGAGAGGGGGGGTGAATCAGTATTTCTTTTTCCCACTATTGTTTTACCAGTTAAAACATATATATTCAGAACACAAGATGAACAGCAAGAATAAATGCTTTTATTAATATAAACTGTGCAGTAAAATAGATACAATATATAAATGATTACAATCAGTTCCCAAGCTCCAACTTGGACTTTGGTGAGGTTCCAACCTCCAGAGCACCAACTCTATTTCGCTAAGACACCAATCTTGGACTTAGGAGCACCAATTCCCAAGGACTTCAATCCTTCCTACTTCTGAGGCATCAACCCCAAGGACTCCAATCCTACTTACTTCTGAGGCACCAACCCCAAGGACTCCAATCCTACTTACTTCTGAGGCACCAGCCCCAAGGACTCCTATCCTTCTCACTTCTGAGGCAACAGCCCCAAGGACTCCAATCCTTCTACTCTCAGAACTCTTCTCTACTGAGTTCTGTCTATTTACAGCTTCACTGTAGTCTCCAAGCTACAGTATCAATGACAACCAGTCTTCTTATGAATGAGTCTTTACAACTCTGCACACTGCCCACACATAGTCTCCAATAGCCTTCATGCTCTCTGATAATGTCTTCACACAGCTCTAGTCAGTCTACTGTTAGCTGCACTAAGCTCTGCATAAAGAACAACTTCTTGTTCAAGCTTATGTTCTTTGCTAGCTACTTCTCCCCTTCGATTGTCTGTTGTCATGTTGGCCCTTCGGCCCTCTTTCTGTTCTGCTGGATCCTCTCGCTGCCTCTGCCTCCTCCAGCTTATTTTCCACAGCGTTCAACAGCCTTCAATAGCCCTTTTTTTGTTTTGCTGGACCCTCTTCCTATTCTATTGTTTTCTCCAACTATTTCAACAGTGTTCAACAGCTGCAGCAGCCTTCACCAGCGTTCACCAGCAACTTCATAAACGCTTAACCACCTCTGCTGCTTCTGCTACCTCACATTCTGGTTCTTCACCACACCAACAGCCCACAGTCCTCTGTTTTTACTGTTTTATATATTCCCATGCCTTCATCCATTCGTTTCCGCTTACACCGCCTCTTAGACTTCCTCAACGCTCGCTGTCATTACCTCTGTGCTCACTTGCCTCTTCAGCTTCCCCGCTTTTGGTTTCCTTTGTCTATTCGTGCTCACAAGACACGTTGATTCAATGACCAGGTCCAAATGATCCACGGAGAACCCATCTTTCCTATTTATTGTAATAGTGCTTCGTTTGGCAATGGTGTCGGGCATACACAGGGATGGCATTATTTAACGGACCTACCACATCCTGATCGCAATCGCCATCGACATTATTTCACCCTCCTGAACTATCCGGACTGTTCCTTAATGTATTTCTGCCTCTAAATGTCGCGTAAGCCAAAAAATTCATTTACACAGGAAACACAGGCAAAATGGCTAAAGGGCGAACTTCAATATTAATTCACCCGCTACTATACTGTATCGGGTCCGCATCTTAAATCGCAATCGGCAATTCGTGAGGTCCTTTATATATTAGCACCCATGACATCGCCGATTGCTGATCCACTCACGGATTCGACGTAGCATTGAACCATGTTATAATGTCACATCAGGTCCACAACATTCATCGCAATCGGCGATCGCAAGGGGGCCGCTTAACACTGTATGAATTCGCTTCGAATTCCCGATGCGATAATCGCTATTAGCGATCACAAGTCGCACAAGGTCGCTTAACACTTCATGACTTCGCTCCCGAAGTGCCGATATGACTTCATGACTTCAGGGCTTTACGACTTGCGATATAGCGACGAACGTGACATTACAATAAGCGCGATATAATAGGATCATCGGGTCCACATACCTTATCGCAATCAGAGGTTTCGGGTGTGACACTTAATAGAACCCGCCGATATACTACATTGCTCCACCTTCGATAGTGTTAAACGCGTATAAGCATGGATTTTGCTGCCGAAGGTGTATTTGCATATATAACCAAGTCATCCACCTCCATTTACGTTAAATGCATATTTATATGGTTTTTGGCTACTGATTGCGTTGATGCCTCCTTTGCTCCTCCGATAGCTCCCGATAGTGTTATCTGTGGATATATGGCTCTGTTTGCTGTTAAACGCATCCATTTCTCCTCCGATGGCTCCTGATGACTTTGTCTGCTTCCTCTATGGCTCCGATGGTTCTGTGTGCTCCTCTTCTTTGGCTCCGATATGACATATACATACATGGTTCCTCTTGGCTCCGATATGCCTCCTTGCTCTGATATGCCTGTTTGGCTTATATATATATGTATAATATATTATATATATATATATATATTGCTTCTCCTGCAGCTCCTCTTAGTCCAATGTGGCTCCTCTGGCTTGGCAGTGTCTTTCAAAGACCTCCTTGCATGTATAAATGCCTCTCTTACTCTGATATCCTATGATATGCTTTGATCTGGTTGTGGCTTTACTCCTGTCTCTTCATGGATCTGCTCTGCATCCCCTTGGCTTCATGTCATCCTCTAGTATCCAGAATATTGCCATATTGACATCAATGACAACCTAGGTCAACATCATCTTGTCTTGAGCAAAAAGAAGAGCTGAAGGAGTTTATGCAGGCAGGGGGAGTTGGTTGATCACATGAAGAAATGCAAACATCATCTACCTCATCCATTTCTATGAAAGCATGCAAAGGCTTAGGGGGAGCAAGTCCATTAAAGAGAGGCATAATGACAGAGGGAGTTGCAAAGAGAAACATAACAAGAAGGAGCACCATGACAAGGGGAGCAACATATATATATCATGGAGCACTATCATTGATGAAGAAAATATGATGGAGCAGCATGTCAAGAAGTAGCTTAATAGGGGGAGTACTTGGGCACCCCATTTGTCGTTGATGTCAAAGGGGGAGAGAATGCAGAAAGGGGGAGAGTATTTCCATCAATGACAAAGGGACAGATCAATGAAAAAAGTTGTCATTGATGGCATCATAGTTGAATTGTTGAAGCAAACCCTAACCCTAGATATTGTGCAAACCCTAGGAGATCTAAGCCCTAGCTACTTGACTAGACCCTAGGTGAATGAGTATATTAATGAAATTCTAGATGCACTTGCCATAACGAAGCCCTAGCAATATTGTCATTATGATATCACAATTGCATTGTTGAAGCTAGCCATATCGGTCATGTTGGTCATTAATAACTAGCCCTTGTATGCATTGCCCAAGCTTTGTTGGAGATGCCCTAAGAAAGAAGTTACCTTGTTGAAGATGCCCATGAAGAAATATTGAAAAGATGCCCTAGCCTTGTTGAATGATGCTCATGATGCCCTAAGGAAGCCCTAATCCTATTAGGTCCATTCCATTACTTTCAAGCCTTAAACAAATAAAGGAGGAGCCTTTACTTTGAATGTCAAAAACATAAAGATAAAATCCCGAAGGCTTCCATGGATGAAATAATGATGACAGTTTCACAAATATAATTTTATTGATGGTAAAATACCCTAATTGAAGATGGAACTGGCATAGGCTTGTAGAGCACATTTTCCCCTTTCCAACAAACCCTTATTCTAACTCCTCTTAGATTGAGAGAAAATGATTTTTCAAGTTAAAATATAATAATTTGTTGATGCTGGCCGACATGAGCCTACATGCACAAGTCAGCGCCATGGCCAAGGAACATGTCTATTAGTTGAAGATCAAAACTAGTGTAAATACATGTTTGAACTCCTCATTCTAGGAATCAAATTCAAAGAAGAATTCAAGGATAAGAGGCACATAAGTAGACAGGAGGTCGAGGAGGATATACCAGCTTATTGTTTGGGCTAATTTCTGTGGTGAGTTGTCATTCAAGTTTGGACAAGGAGCTCGGACCTAAAGAACAATCATCGTGGAGATACCTGTGGACAAGTGTATGAACTATCACTTGTGGAGCTTAGTCTATTAACTAGAACTGTGGTTGCACTCGAACCTTGAACACAGTTATCTGTGATAGCTCGTTGATTGTTCTGGAGCTCGGAACAGTGGCTCACCTTAAAAACAGTGCTCAGACCTGTGGTTACTAACACCCCTGATCTATGAGAAACAAGACTCGGACCTCACCTCGGACTGTGAACAATTTCCTGTAACAAGTGATTCGGACAGACTTGTGAAAAGGGTCGTATTTGTGGTGCAAACCTTCTTACAAACTTTCAAATCTACAGCAACCTACATAGGATCTACACTTGTGACAACTACCTTCTAGAGGACTCAGACCATACTCAAAACTGTGAGCAGTGGCATTTGTGAAGCTCGGATCACCTTAAGGAAAAATGCCTCGGTTCTATGCTCATAAACTTCAGACCAATGTACAATCAATGATTGGAAGCTCGAACCTTTGTGAACCTCAAACTCTGGTGTGTGTAGAAGCTTAGACCTATGGTAAAATTGCAATGTTCCACCAAGACTCTGGTGCGGGGAGACGTGGGTGCGGGGAGACGCACAGGGGGGACATGTGGGAGTACCCTCAAATTTTAGGGAAATTTCGGGGGTGCGAGGAGATGTCGAGGTATATATATATAATTCAAATTCATATTCATTGTTCACTGTTCAATAATAAAAGCATAAAAATATTAAATAGACAATTGAATCATTGATCCATCCTCATCATTCATTTTGATACATACATCATTCATATGACATAATCAAGTCTCATTATTGAATTGATTATTATTCATACATACCATGAGATTCGAAAAACAAAAATAAAAATCAATAATAAAATATTCAAATACATTGATTGATATCATTTTTGGGGAGTCTAGACTCCCACACTGAAGGGGGACGCCCAAAAGCACCCTTTTTGGGGAGTCTAGACTCCCACACTGGGGAAACGCACCCCCTTGCGTCTCCCCGAGACTCCCCAAAAAGGGTGTGTGGGGAAATGCACCCCCAAGAGACTCCCCGTCCCGGGTGCGAGGGGTGCGAGGGGTGCGTGCACCCGACCCTGGGGGACGCGTCCCCGTGGAACACTGTAAAATTGTGGTAACAAGACACAAGCCTTGAACCTGTGATAGCAGAGAAGCTCGAAATTGTGGAGAAAAAACATCTCGGACCTGTGCGTTGAGCAGTCTAAGAAAAGGGTGAAGTTCTAGTGTGGCTTGTTTCAAGCTATAATAACAATCATTGGTTAAGGAATTCAAAATTGTTAGGTGGGCAGATTTAGTAGGCCATAAGAGTTGATTCTTTGAGGACTTATGAAAAGAAAGGAGCCTTTGAGTATTGGAGTAGTGACTGAAAACATTGTAGACCTTTTAAAGAAGCCCTTGAAGATCCCTTAAAGTCTAGTATGTAGATCTTGTGAAGACTTGTTGATTTGAGAAGACTTGTGAAGACTTTGTTGAGCATTCTTGAAGATTTGGAGCATACCTTGGAGAAGCCTTTAGTTCTTGGGTCAACTTATTGAAGACACCCTAAGGCATTATTGAAGACATCTCAAAGATTTGTAGAAATTGATCTTGGAGGCATCCTTGGAAATCATGATGCATTGTTGAAGGCCCTCATGATGTGACCTTAGAGAAATTGTTTGGGTAACATGAAAAGTTGTGGAGACACCTTTTGAGAAGACAAAGTTGTCATTGATGAGCTAAGTGTTTTGAAGATTGATTGAGGGCATTGTCGAAGGTGAAGATTTTGTCACGGCTGGTTGCAGAAGATATTGGGAACCTTGAAGAACCGTTGAATTCATATTGAAGCTCTCAAGCAGTGGGTTGAAGCCCTAGAGGATAGGAGTCCTCAAGAAGACCATGTTGGAGCCTGTACCAGTGAGAGGGTTGGAACCCTAAAGGTTGGTGCCTCATAGAGACAAGGTTGGAGGCTTGGAAGATATGGTTGGAGCCCTAGAGGTTGGAGCCTCGTGAAGTCCAAGTTGGTGCTTGGCAAAGTACAGGTTCGAGCCTAGTGGATTGGAGAGTGGTGTCTTCTAGGGTTGGAGCCCTAATTATTGTTGTACTCAATGTATTGTAAAAAGAGGATAGGAGTCCTCGATATATCTGATTAATAGATTTATTTATTTTATTGCTCATTTTGTCTTCAATTTATAAGTGATCTAAAACTGGTAAAATAACAATTGTAAAAGAAATATTGATTCAGCCCCCTTCTCTTAGTAGTTCCAACAAAGGAATGTGCAAAATTGAGTGAATACCTGCAATAAAGCTCTGTGGAAATCCTGAATTGGACTCCCCAAATTGCCTCACTAGGGAGACACTTGAAGTTCTCCAAAATGAAAGTGGAATTCTCACTCAAAAATTCCTTGTCTTGGCTAAGCAACTCAAGAGAACTAATTTTTGAATTATCAAATGACCAAAAGATACCAAATGGAGGCCTCCAAGCTCTATTTATAATTGTTCGCCCTCTCTCCCTTGGTGGTCCCCACCTTACACTAATTCTCAACCCTTCCTCTTTCTCTCTCTTCTCACTAGTGTGAATTGCCTCTTGGGTCAAATTGTCTCTCCTTGTGGTCCCCACTCTCCACAAGGAGGGCATTTCTAGAGAGTTGCAAAAGTTTAAGCTTCCAGAATTTTCACGAGCAAGCCTAAGGACATGTTGAAGCCTAGCTCGAAGGAATGACAAAGTGTTTCGCACTAAGAGAATATTCTTTAATTGCTAAAACAAAGATCGCTATATTTCAACTTAAGTGCTTTGATTTGGTGGGGAAATCTAGAAAAGAAATTACATCTCACATTAGACAACGTTCCTTGGGAATTGTTCAAAGAAAGATTTTGCGCAAAGCACTTTCCACCCTATTTTCAAGAGCAGTGGCCGAAGCCTTCCACACATTAATCTAAGGTAATAAAACAATGGAAGACTATGAAATAAGGTTTATGGAACTCGTAAAATATGTTCCTTATCTAGATACGGATGAACGTCAACCTGAGTGTTTTGTGTATGGACTAAATCCTCAAATCAGGGCCATGGTTAGAATGTGGAAGCCATCATCAATAGCAAAGGCAGTTGAATGTGTCGACTATGTAGAGGAACATCTAGGAATCCAAAGAGATGTCAGGCCGATAGGACCCCCATAGCTAGGATTTCCAAGGAAGGCTCCCCGGAATTTCTTCAGGGGGAGTAGCTCAAGACCACCTCCTTATGGTAATAGATTTACCTCAAGACTAGTAGGAGCAAGAGCTCCCATGGCAGTTAATGCTATAGCTGCAGAATCATCAAGATCTGACATAAGTCAACGAAACTCTCGAGGAACTACTAATAGAGGAAGAAGTGCGAGAGGAAGTAGCATGAGAGGACGAAGCTCTTTTTCTAGAAACTTACAATCTGACTCAAGGGGATCACCCTAGGTTAATTGTTGGGGATGTGGATTTTCAATGTGATTGTTTGGAAGCCTCGTCAAGTATAATGCATAGAGCATGAAAAGGGTCATCATCAAATACGAAAGACAATCATAGAATCCATGCAGTGGTCAACAACAACTAGACTGAACATCAGTCCACTGTAGTGGAATCCTCAGATACTATTAACAACATAAAAATCAAAATATTATTTGACAGCCCTAGGAACTTATGACCTTGTCATAGGGATGGATTGGTTAGAAGCTCATCAAGCTTGGGTA
This sequence comes from Pinus taeda, assembly GCA_000404065.3. Taxonomy (NCBI): domain Eukaryota; kingdom Viridiplantae; phylum Streptophyta; class Pinopsida; order Pinales; family Pinaceae; genus Pinus; species Pinus taeda. The sequence goes on along the minus strand of APFE030412182.1, from coordinate 35,817 downwards.
GACTGTTAGAGAAAAATAATTCTTTGCATAAATGACGGAGGAGAAATGTTCCAAATCCAGGGTATTAAGAGGAAGGTATCTTTATGCTTCATCTCAACAATGCAAATGAAGCATTGCCTAAGAAAAGGTTGTCAGGTATATGCAGTTAAGGAAGTAAACAAGGAAAAAGGACCGTCTCTTGAGCAATATCAAGTGTTATCTGAATTTTTGGATCTTTTTCCAAAGGAACTACCAAGATTACCTCCTGAAAGGGAGCTTTACCTCACCATAGAATTAAAGCCCGGTATAGAACTATTAATTTTAAGCAACAATAGTATGTTCTATGCTTTAGAGCAATTTTACTTCAATTTCTTAATTGGCCCAATATCAATATCCAGTTTAGCAATCACATCAACATGATAGTAAAATGCAAATAGAACATAAACATAAACATAAACAGTAGAAGACAAGCCAAGAAAAGAGGACACAAGATGTGGCACCAGCCAGAAACAAACCCCAATGTGGGGAAACCCTTGATCAATTCTTCTTATAGTCTATAATAGTTCAACAAAGAGAAATAGTACAATTTACAAATATGATAATTTATGACAGTAGCAAAAGAGCCCTAACCAAAAAGCCAACGCTGGTCAACAAGGCAGATTTGACCCTCAACAAATTAGTCAACTTCAATGAACTTCGGCCTCCAAACAGAAAGATAAGACAGCCCTCAAAACAGTCAAATTTAGCTCAGTCAAAGCCTGGTCAAACAACCCACCCGCAGTCAGCCCTAGCTGCAGTCAACGCTGGTCAACATTCAATGTTTAGCCTCGATTTTTGTGCCCAGAGATGCAGCCTACCCAAATAGAGATAGCCCTCACAAAAACGCAGTCAAAGGAGGTCAACACATGCTGGTCAATGCTTGGTCAAACTGTCCTGAAATTTCGCTCTCTTGAAACTTCGACCTCTTGAAATTTCGCTCTCCTAAAATTTTGGCCTCCTAAAATTTCGCTCTCATGAAATTTCGGATGTGTGGAAAGAGAGAGGCCCAGAAATCCGTACCCAATCAATGAGGAGAGAGAGAGAGAAGTGTGAAGATGAGTGTGTCCAAATGAGGCTAAGTCGCCTTCTATTTATATGCAACATTGAGGATGAATAGACGTGACTGTTGGGCTTCTAAGCCTACATAAGTTTGTTGGTTGACCTTGACAATTTTACCATAATCAAAATAAATTCATAACTTCATCTGTACATGTCAAAATCGGATGATCTTTAGATCAATCCTACACCTCTCGAAGAGAAGAATCCCATAAAATATCAGCTGTCATAAATAAGATGACCCATGTGGAGTTTGGCCCTAGTTGCCAATTTTAACACTCCCTCTCAACGAGGGAGAACTCCAATTGCTAATCCATCTGCCACTCTGTACTATCTAACTCATGAATGCACTGCTCTGCACTGCTTTCCTCTACGTCGCTGAACTATGACGATGAAGAAGTAATCGAGAATGTATCATACCATTCTCTACTGACCCGAAGTCAGTCCCAAATAAAAGAGAGTCTCATACCACTCTTACTGACCTGAAGTCAATTCCAATCAAAAGAGAGTGTCTCATACCACTCTTACTGACCCGAAGTCAGTTCCCATTGATCCCAGATCAATATTGGTCATCCTAACATAGGGAGTATGGTAGTACACGATGCGTCCATCCATAGTACTATAGTCCCTATCCTCATTTCCCTACTCATTGGCCAGATGAGAGGTACTTCCCATGAGTCCCAGACTGCATGGGTAGGATGTCTTAGCAGGGGAAGGATGAACCACTCATCCTGCCTACATGTCGCCAAGGGGTATCACAGGGGAAGGCTAAACCACTCACCCTGTACACAACAAACCACTAGGGGAAGGTTGAACCACTCACCCTATGGTTGCTTATCGCTCCAAGAAGTACCCTAAGCCCCCCGGAGCTCCCAGAGCTCAATGTCCATCTCATAAAAGACCCTCATAAGAGGGTCTCTCCATGACACCAAGTCGTTCTTGGAAGGCCGAGCACTTGACCTTCCCCAGGGGCTTTGTCAGAATATTGGCGACTTGCTCATCAGTCCTAATGTGATGGAGTCTTATTGCTCCTCGTTGTACCATATCCCGGATAAAGTGGTACTTGATATCTATATGCTTGGAGCAATCATGAAACACGAGATTCTCTGATAATCGGATCCCACTCTGGTTGTCGCAGAGGATCATGATGGTATCCAGCATAGTCCAAACAACTTACTGAAGAGCTTCCTCAACCAGACAAATTCACAGGAGGCCATACTAGCAACTATGTATTCGGCCTCGACGGTGCTCAAGGCAACCGATTTCTACTTCCTGCTCATCTAGGATATCGAAGCAGAACCCAAAGAAAAACAACATCCAGAAGTGCTCTTGCGATCCACCACACTACCAGCCCAATCAACATCAGAATAACCATGCAGCCTCACATCTCCGGTAGTGTATCTCAGTTCATGAGTGATTTTTCCCTGAAGATATCTCAGAATATTCTTGGCACCAATCCAATGTATATGATGAGGCTCAATCATATATTGGCTCAATGTGTTAACTGCAAAACATATGCCTGGACGGGAGTTCACCAAGAACATCAATGCTCCTATGACTTGACGATACTCAGAAGCATTTCCCAATTCAGGTCCCGCAGCACTACCGCATAACTTCTTAAAGTTAAGTCCCATCGGAGTAGTCACAAGCTTGTAGTTCACCATCCCAAATCTTTCCAATGTCTTCACAACATGTTTTCCTTGAGAAAGGAAAATTTCACTTGGCTTTTGCCAGACCTCCAACCCTAGGAAATAGTGCATCGGTCCTAGGTCCTTCATCTCAAATTCAAAAGCCAACTCCCTCTTACATTTGTGAATGAGAGGGTCTGCACTTCCATCAGCTCCATGCTTGATTTTGGAGAGCCACTTAGAGGTGACAACCGATTTGTCCTAGGATCTAGGGACCACATCCCAGACATCATTCTTCATAATTGACTCATATTCTTCATTCATAGCATATTTCCATACTTGATGCTTCACGGCTTCTTCGAATGATGAAGGCTCATTTTGAATGATAGTGCTCATGGTGGTCAAATATTCTTGATACCTATTTGGCTTCTTGCTTTCACAGAAAGTACCCTTGGTGCAATAGGTCTCTCGGCATCTTCGAAAGTCTCCCCAAGCCATGACGGTCTCCTTTTGGAGGAGGAAGGCTCATGAGGAGGAGGATCTATAAGATCCATAGGTTCATCAACATCAGGCATCGTTTTGTCCTCTTGTTCACCTTGATTTCTGGTGTCAACTTCTTTGTCTTTCCTTAGGATAGGAAGGTTGTTGATCTTCCTGAGGGACATATCTTCATCGAAGGTGACATCATTATTTATCTCAACTTCCTTTCGACCAACCACATAAATTCTATATCCCTTGTAATTCACTATAGCCCACAAAGATTCCTTTCTTCCAAGATGCACCCAATTTGCTTCTTTTCTCTTTCGGCACATGAAAATATACGAGACTTCCAAAAATTCTAAAATGAGAGACATCGGGTTTCTTACCAATGAACCTTTCTTCGGGAGTCTTGGAGTCCAAAGCTTGATGAGCGCATCTGTTTTGAACATACACAGTGGTATTTGCAACTTCAGCGCATAGAAACTTTGAAAGACCTTGATCATGAAGCATGGCATGAACAACTTCAACAATAGAGCGATTCTTCCTTTCAGCGACGCCATTCTGCTCAGGGGTATATGGTGTTGTAGTCTCCCTCTTAATGCCAGCTTCTCTGCAATAATCTTGGAATTCATTGGGTTCATACTCGGTCCCATTATCCATCCTCAATATCTTGATTTTCTTCTCGTTTCGATCAAGGCTTTGAAATGTCGAAACCAGGTGAACACTTCATCCTTCTTCTTCAAGAAGTAGATCCTGGTCTTGAGAGAATAATCATTTGTAAAGGTGAGATAATATAAGTATCCTCCCAAAGAGTTTACGGGCATCATATCAGATATGTCGAATTGGATCAATTGCAATATATTTGTGGTCTTGCTATTACTTGAGGGGAATGGTCCCCTTGTAAGTTTTCCCTTGACACATCCCGAACATACACCTTCATGCTCTACTTTGAACTCGGGTATACCTGTTGTTGAAATTTGATGACAAAAAAAAAGTTTCCAACAATCCCAACCTGGTTTTAATTTCACCTTATCACTCCCATTCAGTTAAATGCCCTTTCTCATAAACATACATTCAACATATAGAATTCTCGAAATGAAATTTTTAGATTAAAACACATGGGACTGTCAACACATGCTAAAAATAAATATGGACATAAACAAACCAGCAACACACATAAAAATACACACAGATTTTTGGTCAGCTTAGACCAAGGCAAAACCCCTTCAATCTTCTTTGGGGAAAACCAATTAGAGAGCTCTTCAAATTTATTTATCTTTCAAGTTCAAGAAAAATACATTTGCAGACAAAACAAAACAGCAAAATACAACTTATCTCTTCAGCTCAAAACTCCTTGCAAACGGTGCCCACTTTGCCTTGATTTTTGTGCCCACTTGAAGCTGAATATATGTACTGTAGGGATAGCACTGTATGGATTGTACTATATGGACTATATGGATTTCTATAGCATTGTACAGACTATACGAAAACAATTCAAATATTTTTTTACAAAAACTTCTCTCGAACAATGTGCAACTCACAATGTTCAATGTTGTTCAAACTATACCTTCTATTGTCTTCTAAACCCTGATTTCCATACCCAGCTTTGCCTAGAAATCACTCCTTCAGCTTGCTACAACAAATTTCTCCTTCAGAACTTTTCTCCAACTCTCAGCCTCCTTTCTCCAATCTGCTCATGAAGAATGAATGCAGTCTCTCTTTTCTTTTCCCCCTTTTGTTTCCCTAAATGACTTTTGGGCAACCCTAAGATCTAATGGCTCAGATTCATTTAGATCAATGGATGAGAATAAATGTGCATTTAATTCTCACTTTCTATTTTTTAACTCACCCATTAAATAAAGTACCCACATTGTACTTTATGTCTAAAATCACTTTTCACTTTATAATTTAGCATTGACTTTACCACTTGTAAAGTCACTTTCACTTTATGAAGTCACACTTAGGAAAATAATTATTTTGGACACTTTTCCCTAGGTAGAGACTAACTAACCCATGGGAAACCACTTGTCCAAGGTACATTAAAAATCAACACTCCCTCTTACCGAGGAAAGTGTTTCTCAACGAACCCATTTTGTCCCTGAAATGGACATGCTTGCCTCTTGGCAAGGACTTCGTGAGAACATTGGCCACTTTCTCATCTATTGATATATACTCCAGCTTCACTACCCCCTTCTGAACATAGTCCCTGATGAAATGATATAGGATGTCAATGTGTTTTGACTTGTCATGAAACACTGGATTCTCCATGAGTTTAATGCAACTCTGGTTATCACAGTGAATAATAAGTGTGTTCACTGCAAAGCATATATCTGGCCTAGTGTTGATCAGATACATCAAGGACCCAATAAGCTGCCTATACAATGTGGGATCCACCAAACTAGAATCTGAAGCATGAAGCTTCTTCCAGTTGGTGATCATAGGTGTAGACATGGGTCTACAGTCTGCCATGTGAAATTTGCTCAACACATCCACAGCATACTACCCCTGCCCCAAAAAGATATGCCCCTCCTCGTGCCACACCTCAAGCCCCAAAAAGTAGTGCATCAGCCCAATGTCCTTCATCTCGAACTCCATAGCAAGATCCTCCTTGCAACCACTAATCAGTCTCTTTTCCCCAGTATGAACAAGTCATCAACATACAACACAAGAATGAGCGGATCGTCCCCTACAACAATGTAGTATAGGTTTGGATTTGCATCACTCTTCATGAAACCCATCTGCTGCAAGTAAGTATCAATCCTCGAATACCAAGCTCTCGGAGCTTGCTTAAGTCCATAGAGTGCTCACCTCAACCGGCATACATGGGTCTCCTGCCCAAGTACCTCAAAGCCCTGTGGCTGCTCAACATACACCTCCTCCCCTATAACTCCGTTCAGAAATGTGGTCTTCACATCCATTTGATGGATCTGCCAACCCATTTCTGCAGCAATAGAAATAAGGGACCAGATAGAAGTGTACCAAGCTATGGGAGAGAAGGTCTCGTCATAGTCAGCTCCCTCTATCTGTGAGAACCCTCTAGCCATAAATCTCGCCTTGAACTTCTCAATGTTGCCATCTGCAGCATGCTTGATCTTGTAGAGCCACCTGGAAGTCACAACTGACTTGCCCTCAAGCCTAGGCACCACTTCCCAAACATTGTTTTTAATGATAGAGGCATACTCCTCCACCATAGCCTCTCTCCATACCTCCTGCTTGGCAGCCTCCTCATAGCTAGTAGGCTCAGAGTCAACAATGCTCGTAGCCTTGGCTACATAATTGCAAAACAGCTCAGGTGGCACACTCTCCCTATTCACCCTCTTCGGAGGACCAACGGACTCCGCTTCCTTCAAGGTGTGTTGAAGCCACTTGGGCCTCCTCTTCCCTGAAGAAGCTTCCCCATAGGGAACCTCATCCTCTACCCCCCAGTCTGGTGAACCTAAAGGTCTGCCAACTGACCCTGGAGTGTCTGTACTAGCACCTGTCCTCGAAGAATCTGTACTGGCACCTGTGCCTGTGTCAGCTGAAGTGCCATGTGAACTTTGTACCAATGGACTCCCTAAAGAAGTGCTCGGTGAACTCACCACTGGTGCCCCAGATGTCACTAACGCTGAAGTATCCCCTATACCAATCGATCCATAACCTTGAGGTCATGCTCCCTATACCTGACCTCCCTGCTCAGGAGAAGTCTGTGACTCTCTCTCATCATACTCCCGTGATCTCCGATAGGCCCTCTCCTCCTCAAACTACACATCCCTCCTAATCACCACTCTCTGTTTAGAAGGAATGAAGATCTGATAGGCCTTCAAAGTCTCGTTGTAACCCATAAAGATACCCTTCTCTGCCATGGGTTCCTACTTCGTCCTTTGCTCCTTGGGGATATAAGAATATGTGAGACATCCAAAGATACAAAGATGTGCCACATGAGGCTTCTCTCTAGTAAAAGCCTCCTCCAGAGTCATATTCCCCAATACTCTGTGACGACTCTTGTTTTGAAGATAAACAACAGTATTGCAGGCCTCAACGCACAAAAACAAAGGCAACCCCTAATCATGAATCATCGCTCTAGCAGCCCCAACAATAGCTTTGTTCTTCCTTTTAGACACCCCATTCTATTGGGGGTTGTAAGGAACCATGAACTCTCTCCTAATGCCCTCCTGTGCACAAAAGTCAGAAAACCCACAATTGGTGTACTCACCACCATTATTTGACCTCAAGACCTGAATCTTCCTACCTGTTTGCTTTTCCATAAGAGCTTTGAACTCTTTAAAGCGACTGAAAACCTCACTCTTGGTCTTCACGAAATATATCCAAGTCCTCCTATAGTAGTCATCAATGAATATAACATAATACTCATAACCACCTAAAGACACATGAGACATATGGCCACTAACATCACTATGAATCAAGTCTAGTATACTTGTAGATCTGTTGTCGCTCGTTGGGAATGGTAACTTGGTGTACTTGAACAAAGCACACCCTCTGCAGACCTAAAAATGCTTGACACTGAAATCAGGGACTCCAGTAGTGATCTCCCTCAGTACTCTCAAAGCTTCATGATACATATGCACCATCCTCCGGTGCCATAACTCACACAAGTCTCTACTGCTGGTGGTACTAGTGTGAGTGCTACCAGATGTGCTACTCACCAATGCTCATGCCGACTAAAAACTGGACATGTATAGTTTCCTAGAGCGGATTCCAATCACTTTGGCCGAAGTGATGGAAGCTCCCCTGGGATGCATCAATACCTGCCCTCTTGAGAAAGTGACATCAAACCCCTTCTCCTCCATAGCAGACACTAAAATCAAGTTCTTCTTCATCCTTGAAACATACAAAACATCCATGACCTTCAAAGGAGGCAAAGACTCCCTCTCAAAGGTCATAGTCCCCACACCAACAACTCTCACAGTGTTGTCATCTCCTAGTACAATCTCAATATCAAGTGCCCTCTCTGCAAGCTCTTAAAAGAACTCTCGTGCACCTGTCATATGGCGGGAAGCCCCGCTGTCTATGTACCACAAATCGGATGATATACTCGTACTAGATGTGGAAATAATAAATGCAAAGTCCTGGTCAAACTGTCAAGCAAATTGCTCCACCTCTGTTGAAGCTGCAATACCCTTCTTTCCCTTGTTCTTCCTCTTAGGACACGTAGCAGCATAGTGTTCCATCTTCTGACATGCCCAACATTTGATTTTGGACATGTCCATATCTTTCTTCTTATTCTTCTCCTTTCCCTTAGCCCCATCTGATGAGGGCCCTTTCTTGGCCTTCCCTTTGTTCTTCCCCCTGGCTATCAAGGCTACATCCTCCTCATTTGCTATCTTCCCCCCACCACTAGTCTTTCGTATCTCATGTTGCACACAATCATCCCAGAATCTATCCCAATTGGGAAGATTCTCCCTAGAGGTAACAACATCTCCAAAGACCTCCCAAGACTTAGGAAGTCCCGCTACAGCTATCCTGACTAACTCTGTGGGTGCAATTGTCTTACCAATAACAGTCAAATCATCACGTACTTGTTTGACCCTTCCAAGACAATGAGCTACACTTTCAGCCTTTGTCATCCTGATGTTCTTCAATTGTAAGTACCATTTTCCTACTCTCATTGGTACTCTGATAGAAAGTGGTTAGCGTTGTCCACATCTGATATGCATATGTGTTTCCTCTCACCTGAGGAACCACATGATCCTTCAAACTGCCCATCAAAATCCTTTTTGCCTTTGCATTATATTTTGTGAATTCAGCAAGTTCATTTGTACCAATAGGAGGTAAAACCACTTGCTGCACTATGTCCCAAACTGTTGCCTCCTCAAACACTGTCTGAATTATGTCCTTCCAAACGGCATAATTGGATATCCCATCCAGTCTGTCTTCTATCCTTAAGAACATGGTCATGACTGTTGTCCAAAATTTACAAAACCAAGAAAATAGAGAAATGAACTTTCCAGCACACCTTGTTGTCCCAAAAGTTCAATCTGTGTGAAATTTCACCTTGTTGTTCCAAAATATTAGTTTGTTGTCCAAACTGAGTTTGTTGTCCAAAAATTCATTTTGTTGTCCAAACCACTGTTTGTTGTCCCAAACTATTGTTTGTTGTTCAAACTGCAATTTTCAGCCTGTAGCTCCGATACCATGTTGAAATTTGATGACAAAAAGTTTCCAACAATCCCAACCCAGTTTTAATTTCACCATATCAATCCCATTTAGTTAAATGCCCTTTCCCATAAACATACATTCAACATATAGAATTCTGGAAATGAAAATTTCAGATTAAAACACATGGGACTGTCAACACATGCTGAAAATAAATATGGACATAACCAGAACAGCAACACACATAAAATTACACGAATTTTTGGTCAACTTAGACCCAGGGAAAACCCCTTCAATCTTCTCCGAGGAAATCCTATTAGAGAGCTCTTCAAATTTTTTTATCTTTCAAGTTCAGGAAAAATACATTTGCAAACAAAACAAAACAACAAAATACAACTTATCTCTTCAACCCAAAACTCCTTGAAAACGGTGCCCATTTTGCCTCGATTTTCGTGCCCACTTGAAGCTGAAAATATGTACTGTAAGGATATGACTGTACGGACTGTAGCATACAGACTGTACAGATTTCCGTACCGTTGTACGCACTGTAAGGATTTATTTTTTTTTTTAAAACCAAAAACTTCTCTCGAATGGCGTGCAGCTCACTGCATTCAATGTTGTTCATATTTTACCTTCTGTTGTCTTCTAAACCTTGATTTCCATGCCCAGCTTTGTCGAGAAATCACTCCTTTAGCTTGCCACAACAAATTTCTCTTCAGAACTTTTCTCCAGCTCTCAACCTCCTTTCTCCAATTTGCTCATGAAAAATGAATGCAGTCTCTCTTTCCTTTCCCCCTCTTGTTTCCTTAAATGACTTTTGGGCAACCCTAAGATCTAATGGCTCATATTCATTTAGATCAAAGGATGAGAATAAATGTGGATTTAATTCTCACTTTCTATTTTTTTAACTCACCCATTAAATAAAGTACTCACATTGTACTTTATGTCTAAAGTCACTTTTCACTTTATAATTTAACATTGACTTTACCACTTATAAAGTCACACTTAAGAAAAGAATTATTTTGGACACTTTTCCCTAGGTAGAAACTAACCCATGGGAAACCTTGTCCAAGGTACATTAAAAATCAACACCTATCACTATCTGTCTTACATTGAGTAGGGCCTTGTATTGAAGATGGGCAAACCTTCGGTGCCATAGTTCAGATTGTAGAGATGTGTCGCAAGACATGGCTCCCAATGGACTTCCTCCAACTTGATACAAAGTGTCAACCCTGAACCTAAGAGTAAAAGCATCTTTAAAATTTCTTTTCCAAACATGTACCTTTCCATCGATGAATGTCACCTTAAATCCTTTGTCCTCCATGGCTGAAATGGACACCAGGTTCTTCCTGAGATCAGGTACATATAGTACTTCTTGCAAATGAATAGTGTTACCTTGATTCAATTGAAGGGTAACATTCCCTACTCCCTTCACGGGATATGTGGCATCGTCTCCAAAGATGATCTCCAAGTTTGTATCATTTTCTATCAGATTAGAGAGGGCTTCCTTGTATCCAGTGAAATGCCTCGAGGCACCACTATCAATCAGCCAATTTCCCAAAGTGTTCAGAGGAGAGGCAGTGGAGAGGGCTGATATAAGATAGTATTCTTTTTGCTTATTGTTAGCAACATTGGATTCTTCATACCTGGAGTTCCTGTATTTCTTGGAGGGTCGACCATTTCCTTGATGTCTCGCATTCCTTCCGTTGCCAATGGACCTACCATTCCTTTGATCGATGTTGTTGAAGTTGCCCCTGGAATGATTGTGGTCATCATCATGTGATGTGTCCCTTCTATTTGCACACTCCCTTGCATAGTGGCCAAATTTATTGCATACAAAGCATCTTCCCTTCCTTCCATTTTTGAATCTCGGTCTTCCTTGACTTTGCTTCTTTGAACTTGCATTGTTCTTCCTCTTTGTTAAGTTATGGTATGTTTTATGCTTATAACAGTTTACTTATCTTTCTTATTATTATCCATAGATTAGCAATCACATGTACATAAAGTAAAGTGCAGATAAAACATTAAAAGATCGACAGAAAACAAGCCAAGACAAGAGACTCAAGATGTGGCGACTAGCCAAGGACAAACCCCAATGTGGGGAAACCCTTTGATCAAATCTTCCTTTATCTTCAATAATCCAGCAAAGAGAAATAGTACATAAATCTGATTTACATCAGCAGCAGCAAACCCTAGATCAGTGCCAAACTAGGGCAAACAATATCTTGCAAACCGACCGTCGGATCGGCTTGATTCCACCACCAAAAAATGCGGCCTTCAGAGGAGATCCAGATGGACCTACAACGCAGTTCTAAGGAGGGAGTCTTCTGGTCAACACTGGTCAAACTTTGATTCTGCAGTTGCAGCCCTAAAACTGTGTCCTTCCTTCCACATGTGAGAGAGAGTCTCTTTTCTGCACAGTAGAGAAGAGCCTCTTTTCTGCACAGGAGAGAGAGAGAGATGTGATGAGATGAGTGAGTCCAAATGAGGAAAAGACCTCCTATATTTATACACAAATGTTGATGTTTGAATAGATGAGACTGTTGGGCTTCTGAGCCTAAATGAGTTGTAGGTCGGCCTGATAATTATTCCATAATCAAAACAAATTCATATCTCCATAAATACTTATCGGAATCAGATGATCTTTAGATCAATCCTGCACCTCTCGACGAGAGGAATCTAATAAAAATATTAACACCCATGAATAAGATGACCACATGGAGTTTAGCCCTTGTTGCCAATTTTAACACTCCCTCTCAACTAGGGAGAACTCCATCTGCAATCTGTCTGTCAGTTGCTACTATTCATCCATCAAATGCACTACCCTATACAGCTTGACCCCTACTCTGCTATGCTCTATCCTGCCTATATTTCTTTGTTCTGTTTTGCCATGTTCTGATATGCTCTGCTCTGTTTTGTTCTGCTCTGCTTTGCTTTGTCTGAATTATGAAGAGGAAGAAATGATCGAGGATGTATCATACTGACTCAAAGTCAGTCTCAGAGTATGTACCATTGGTCCCAAACCAGTGTCAACCGACCCGAAGTCAGCGTCATAGTGGGTATAACTCCTACCACTGGTCCCAGACCAGTATCATCCTCCATTGACTCAAAGTCAGTCTTAGAGTGCGTACCATTGGTCCTAGACCAGTCTCAACCGACCCGAAGTCAGCGTCATAGTATGTACTACTCTTACCACTGGTCCCAGACCAGTCCTTCACTGACCTGAAGTCAGTCTAAGAGTATGACCATTGGTCCTAGACCAATTTCAATCCACCTGAAGTCTGCATCATAGTGGGTACAACTCCTAACACTGGTCCCAGACCAGTCTCATTGATCCCAGATCAATGAAGGTCATCCTAGCATAGTACGGTAGATACAACGATGCATCCATCGGTACTACTATGGTCCCTATCTTCATTTCCCTGCTCATTGATCAGATGAGAGGTACTTCCCATGAGTCCCAGACTGCATGGGTAGGTTGCCTTGACAAGAGAACTTAATCAATCCTATCCTCACAAGAGAACTAATCATCCTTCTACATAGTTACCATGGAGAACACATCATCCAGGCCTCACAGGAGAACTAATCATCCTACTACATAGTTGCCACGGGGTGTACATGTATAACACCAGGGGATGGTGAATCACCCTGTGATCATATGTCGCTCCAAGAAGCACCCGCACCCCCCGTCTCGGAAGGTCAAAAATTTGACCTTTCCTAGGGGTTTTGTCATAATGTCGGTGACATGTTCATCTGTAATGATATGTTGGAACCTTATAGCTCCCCATTGCACCATATCTCGAATATAGTGATACCTGATATCGATATGCTTGGAGCGATCATGAAATACGGGATTCTCTGACAAACAAATCCCACTCTAGTTGTCACATAGGATCACGGTGGTATCCAATGTAAATCCAAACAGCTAACTAAAGAGCTTTTGCAACCAGACTGCCTCACAGCAGGCCATGCTAGCAGCAATATACTCTGCTTCGGCGGTGCTCAAAGCCACCGACTTTTGCTTCCTGCTCATCCAAGATATCGAAGCAAATCCCAAGGAGAAACAACACCCGAAATTGCTCTTACGGTCCTCCACATCGCCTACCCAATCAGCATCAGTGTATCCAAGTACTCTCACATCTCCGGCAGTGTATCTTAACCCATATGTAATTGTGCCACGAAGATATCTTAACAGATTCTTGGCACCAATCCAATGTATGTAGTGAGGTTCAACCATATGTTGACTCAACGTGTTAACGACGAAGCATATATTTGGACGAGAGTTCACTAAGAACGTTAATGCTCCGACGAGTTGCCGATACTCAGTAGCATTTCATAAAATAGGTCCAGCAGCACTACAGCTTAACTTCTTAAAGTCAAGCTCCATCGGGGTAGTTACAGGCTTGCAATCTACCATACCAAATTTTTCCAATATCTTCACCACATATTTTCCTTGAGATAGGAAAATTTCCCTTGGCTTCTGCCAGACTTAAAGTCCTAGGAAATAGTGCATCAGTCCTAGATCCTTCATTTCAAATTCAGAAGCCAACTCCCTCTTACATTTGTGAATAAGAGGCTCTGCACCTGTTAGGAAGAGGTCATCCACATACGGCACCAATATAAGACCTATACACTGTCATAAAAGGGTTCTAACCGTTGTACAAGAAGAGCCCTAGTCTGCTGATCAAGGAATCCTCCTAAACGTTGTCATGGAACAAGGATTCGAATATTACCACTTCTTAAACACAGAGAAACCTAAGCTCTGTCCCAAAAGGAATCATGGTTGCAACCTAATGTTGTCGTGGTGAGGACCTATGGAAATAATTAGCACAATCTCCTACCTGCAACATTCAACATTGCCCTAAGCCATAATACATGAGGATATATACGCAGCAACAAGGATAGGATCTAAGTTGCAGTCATTTAAGGATCTAGCTGCTGTCATAATAAGGTCTAGCCACAGTCAAGGAGATCTGGCCACAGTTAAAAGGAAACCTGTCGCTGCCAAGAGGAATACCAGTACTCAGTGTAAAGGTGTCATCATTACGCAGCCCTGATTCATTATACAAGGAGAACATTAACACAACAAACCCTATACGCAGCAAATAATGGGACTGCGTGGAGGATTCTAGAACTATAGCCTAGCTGCTTTGCTAGGCTGCAAGCCATAGCAAGCAGCTAAGGCTGATATGCATATGGCTGCATGATGAAGCAACGAGAAATTATAATAGCTGCAGAATGATGCAATTTAGCAAGGGCAACATGATGATGATGATGCACATTAGCAAGGGCAGCATAATGAATGATGCACATTAGCAAAGAGCTACATGATGATGAAAGATGCAGCATAATGGGCAGCATGATGATGAGAGCAGATGAGAGCAACTCAGTCATCAAGGTCCAGCATTGTTATGGTACAGCATGGTGTCACACGGTTATGTGCAGCAAATGGACGAAAGGCAGCACTATGATTGATCCGAAATGGATCCTAAAGAACTCTAAGTTTTCATAACTTTGTAAAATTCATGCCAAAGTTTGAAAGTCTTATAAAAGTCGAGCTTTTCAGAAATATCCTCGAACAATGGTAATTTGTGAGCAGCACCGAGCAACGAGGACCCTCGGTCAAGCACGCAGACTGTTGGCCCATGGTAACACGTACTGTCATGAAACAACGAAACGAGAAGTCTTTTTGAGAAATGGGGGAGGTTTTTGAATCGCATATCGCCGGGCAAACCCCTCAGTGAAGGAAAAGCCTCGAGCAACCCAGACCCGAAAAGTCATAAAACCGTACGGAATTCGCCGATTCCATCAGAGGCAGGTCCCACACAAAAACTGACAAAATATTTGAAGGGCTTCGAGCGGTAAGCGGTTTCAACCGAGCCCCGCCCGATGCCACACATTGGGTGCCATGCGTCCGACGGAAGAGAGAAAACTGCTCACATCAGACGGGTAAACGTCATGCAACTTACCCGCCAGATATGGATGGAGACCATAGGATCTGAAGGCTCCAGATCGACGGCGGACATACGATCCAATAGATGACCGGATTCAACAGGGTAAATAGGCCGAGTTTTATAAAGTTTGAAGTCCGGCATGAATGATGAGTTGGCAGAAGAATCGTGTTCGCGAGCAATTTGGGGGTTAAACGGAAATAACAACCGTTCAAACACTTCCAAGAGAACTGACACTCAATTCGTTATGAAACAGGTGGCCACCTCCCTGTGAGATGTTACACAGTGATGATGACGCAGAACAAAGGAATTCAAATGGACAAGAGGCAGGAGAACCAAAACGCTGGGAAGCATAAACAAACAGTTAGAAAGCATATTGGCTTTAAAGCCACAAACTGACAGAGACAAAGTAAGCAGCTAGAAAGCAGTAAAGCAAGGAGAGTTAGTCAAGGCAAAAAGCCAAGAGTAGAGAACAGAGAAAGGAAGCCGAGATGACCTGAAGGCTGCATCGAGCCAGATAGAGCCAAAGAGAGTCAGAAAGTCTGTGTACTCCAGAGAAGACTTGAGAGGTTCAAGCAAACTCCTCTGTACATCCCTGTCATGTATTGAGTCTCAGATTGGGCTCATACTACTGTGACCAATAGAGGTCGAGTTTCAGTAAGGAGATTGTGTACTCCAAAGACTTGGGAGACCCAAGTCCATTCCTACTAATTTATATCTGTTGAGTGAGACTCAAATTGAGCTCACTATTGTAAAACTCTGCTTTGAAAACATAATAGAGAGGCCACCACTGAAGGCTGGGCCGGGAGAAATAGCCCAAGAGTATTGGGTGAACTCCTTAGCCCAAGAGTATTGAGCGAACTCCTTATTTCGCAATCTTATCGATCCGTTGCATAAAGTAACATAGGCACTTCCATGCACATGAGTCTGTAATACCTTTAATTCTTTGTCCTGGATAAATTCCAGATCAAGTGGTATCAGAGGTCTAGGTTACTAAGGTTAGATAAGCTTGTGCTGGATTTTGTTGTTGAATGCTAACTAGATCAAAGCTTAAATTAGGAGGAGAGTTGGTTGAAACTTGAAACTAACCCTGAAATTGGAAGTCTATCCTGAGAGGAAAATGTCAGAAGAAAGTCCCTTGGAATCAAACTCTCAGTTCATGGATAGTTTCATGACCATGAGAGCCATGGTAGAGGAAATGTATAGAGAATTTAAGAAAGGTAGAGAAGAAGATTCAGCAAACTCCAAACGAGATAAAGGAGCAGAAAAATCTCTCCTCCATGACCACTCTAAAGGCAAAGGGAAAGAAGAAAAACTTCCCACACCTCTTAGTAGCCCTGAAAATAAAAAGAAGACATCTTTGATTAAATTAGATGTTAAATTTGATTTACCAATATATGATGGAGAGTTGAATGCAGAGACGCTGAATAATTGGATTAGACAGATTGATGTTTATTGTAGAGTGCAAAGCATCGATTCAGATAATAGTAAGATTCAGCTGGTCAGCCTACGCCTTGGAGGCACTGCCTTGGTATGGTGGGAAGGCAGGACACAAACTGACATGAAGAAGCATGGTAAAATTCTTTCAGTCTAGAGTGAATTTGTTTCTGTAATTAAAAAGCAATTCTATCCACTAGCCTATATGCAGCAAGCCATGATAAGCTAGCAAACTCTTCGCCAATTAAAAGGGCAAAGTGTACAAAGTTACACTCAAGAATTTAAGAAAAGAGCTTTGATTCTAGGAATTTCTTTAGACTCACCTGAAACTCTGTTGAAGTATATAGGTGGTCTACACAGCTACTTAAGGCACACAATTCTCATGTTTAATCCCACTAGCATAGATGAGGTATCTGTTAAAGTTACACATCTAAAGGCTAGAGGTAAGAATGTGAACCCAGAAGTTAGGGGATTATCAAAACCCACTGCAAGCAAGAACAAGGAGAAAAGAAAACAGAAATGGAAAGATAGGAAGACAAATACTGTACAAAAGACCAAATCTTCATGCACTCACTGTAAGAAGGATGGGCATGATGATGAACACTGTTGGATTCTGCATTCGAAGCTGAAACCCAAGAAGTACGATGGCAAGAAGATGAAGACTGTTGCAGCTATTCAAAAGGATTTGGGGTCAGACTCAGGAGATGAAACAACAATTGCAGCCACCGGTATAAAAGGTAAAAATTTTGAAGCATCTACTAGTAATTCTGCACAATCTACTGACAATGAAGAAAATGAGAGGAAAAGGCATGAGCTTTTTCATATTCAAGTTGTTTCCAAGCATCAAAAGATTGATACTTTGTTTGATAATGGCTCACAAGTAAATTTAATTTCTGAAGCAATTGTAAAGAAGTTGGGATTACTAACCACACCTCACAAAAAGCCATATCCATTAGGTTTGTTATGTGATAAAGCACAGCTACAAGTGACTAGACAATGTAAACTTAGGTTTTCTTTTGGGTTAGCTTTTGTAGATGAGGTTGAGTTAGATATTGTTCCCTTGGATATATGTGGGATTGTTTTAAGAAGTCCTTACTTGTATGAAAGAAAAGCTATTTTCTACAGAGCTTAAAACAAGTATCAACTCATTAAAAATGGAACCGAAAATATTGTAAGAGCTCATAAACTCAAGAATAATCATACTCTCATAAACTCAGGGCAGATGAAAAGAATTGTAAATTCATGTAAACAATTTTTACTGATCGTTGTAAAGGAAAAGAAACCTGATAAAACCAATGTATTTGAGAACTGTAATGCTAAACAACAAGCTGATTTAGAAAAAGTTGTTTCAGAATATGATATACTATTTCAAGAACCTAAAGGTCTGCCACCCAAAAAGGAAATAGTACATGATATTAATTTGCAGCAAGATGCTCCATTGCCTAACATCAAAATGTACAGGTTGTCTGCTTTAGAGAATGTAGAAAATCAAGAAGCAAGTATAGGAGCTGCTTGAGAAAGGGTTCATAAGACCTAGCACATCGCCTTGTGGGTCTCCAATTGTCTTGGTGAGAAAGAAAGATGGCTCGTGGAGAATGTGCATTGATTACCGAGCACTGAATAAGATAACGATCAAAAATCGTTATCCCCTTCCTCGCATAGATGATCTATTAGATCAGTTGAAAGAAACTGTTTATTTTTCCAAGTTGGACTTGCATAGTGGTTATCATCAGGTCAAAGTAGCAGAGCAAGATCTATGGAAGACTGCTTTCAAAACAAAGCAGGGATTGTATAAGTGGTTGGTTATGCCTTTTGGCTTAACTAATGCTCCTGCTACTTTCATGAGAATAATGAATGATGTACTCAGACCTTTTATTGATGACTTTGTCATTGTATATTTGGATGACATTCTTATATTTAGTAAAACATGGGAAGAACATTTAAAGCATGTCAAGCAGACTCTAGATGTTTTGAAAAAAGAGAATCTTTATGTTAAGCTGTCAAAATGTGAATTTGGCAAAACATCTTTGAATTATTTGGGTCATATTGTAAGGGGCGGTGAATTGAAGATAGATCCCTCTAAGGTTGCAGTCTTTGTAAACTGGCCTAAACCCAAATCTGCTACAGAAGTTAGAAGCTTCTTAGGAGCAGCACAGTATTGGAGAAAGTTTATTTCTAGCTTTTCCTTGATTGCAGCTCCCTTACATGCTTTAACAGGATTTAACAAGGTGTTTTAGTGGAGAGGCAAACAGCAGAAAGCCTTCGACACCTTAAATAAAAGATTAGTACAACACCAGTACTAGCACTGTTTGATCTTCAAAGACCATTTGAGATTGAGACAGATGGCAGTGATTATGCCATGGGAACAATGTTGATGCAGCACGGTAAACCCATATGTTATCATTCTGAAACATTTAATTTTGCAGTAGTTAACTACCCCACATATGATAAAGAATCATATGCATTAGTACATAGTGTGAAAAAGTGGAAACATTATTTAATGGGCAAAGAGACAGTTATACATACTGATCATCAACCACTTCAATATTTGCACTCAAAAACTAAGTTGCAGCAATCAAGACACTATAGGTGGATGGGTTTTCTACAACAGTTTCATCTTGTCATCGGATATAACAAGGGCATACACAATAAAGTTGCAGATATGTTGTCCAGACCGATCATAAATGCTTCCACTATACTTAAGCATAATTCAGTATTGCATTAAAGCTACATTGAACAGTATGCTCAAGATATAGATTTTAAAGATGTATATGCAACCTTAAGTCATGGCAAACAAGTAGAAGAATTGGATTATCATGTTAAGGACCAACTCTTGTATCATTTAGGAAAGTTATGCATTCCTCAAACAGAAAGAATAAAGATAATTCGAGAAGCACACACTTCTCTAATATCAGGTCACTTTGGTGTAAGTAAAACAGTTGCACAGCTGCAAAGATTTTGTTATTGGCCAAAAATGAATGAAACAGTTTCTAGATATGTAAAAGGGTGTACCATGTGTGCTAAAAGCAAACCCAGCAATAGAAAACTAGGCTTGTACACTCCACTACCAGTTCCTTCTCATCCTTGGGAAAGTGTTTCTATGGACTTTGTTGGGGGACTGCCTAAATCTAGAAAAGGTCGTGACTATTTATATGTTGTTGTGGATAGGTTCAGCAAAATGTGTGTTTTATATTTTTAATCCCTTGTAACAAACAGACTACAGATGAACAAACCGCAAATTTGTTCTTTCAGCATGTATGGGTTCATTTTGGATTACCCACTTCCATTATATCTGATTGAGATACCCGATTTGTTGGGAAATTTTGGTCAAGTTTGTGGGAATTGATGGACACCAAACTGAAGAAGAGCACATCTTTTCATCCGCAAACCGATGGCCAAATAGAAGTGGTCAACAAGACAGTGATCCAATTGCTCAGAGGCTATTGCAGCAAGCATCCCAAGCTTTGGGATGAACATTTATGTTATGTGCAGCACACTTACAACTGAGCTAAACATTCTTCTACACAAAGATCTCCTTTTGAGACCTGTTTTGGTTTCACACCAAGGTCTCCCTTGGATTTTGTCTTTGGTAAAAACATAGCAGTTGATGGACACAATGATGTGGACAAGGCAACCAAGTTCATCAAACAAATCCAAGAGATTCACCAGGTAGTACAGGAACCACTGGAAAAGAGCCAAGCCAAGTACAAGGCAAGGCATGATAAGCATTGGATGGAGCATAGTTTCCAAGTTGGTGATCAAGTCTGGCTTTATATTAGCAAAGACAGAATAAAAGGTAAAGGTAAGAAGCTGAAGCCAATCAGGTATGGACCTTTCAAGATACCTGAGAAAATTGGTGAGAATGTTGTTCGCCTTGATTTACCAGCTTCCATGCACATCTACTTAGTTGTTAATGCAGACAGCTTGAGACTATTTGAACCTTCATTGATTGAAGATCCCGAAGAGCAGAGTCAATTGCCTTCTATTGATGATCTGTTACCTAAATATCTTAATGAGTTGCAGGAAGATACAGTTCTGGACAGGAATGTGAGAACTACGCGTAGGGGGGGATTTTGCGTACTTGAGGATTGGACTCAAAGGTTCAAAACCAAGCAGTGCGAAATGGATAGAAATTGGGCAAGCGAGGAATCTGTACCCTCACTTGATTGATGCTTAAAAAACCAACTTTTGGTAGTCCAAAAGATTTTTCAGTGGGAAGGTCGTGATCCGAATTGGATCCTAAAGAACTCTCGAAGTTTTCATAACTCCGTAAAATTCATGCCAAAGTTTCAAAGTCTTACAAAGGTCGAGCTTATCAGAAATATCCTCGAACACTGGTAATTTGTGAGCAACCAGCACCAAGCAACGACGACCCTCAGTCAAGCACGCAAACCGTTGGCCCACGGTAACGCGCGCTGTCACAAAACAGCAAAACGGGAAGTCTTGTTAAGAAACGGGGGAGGTTTCTAATATGCGATTAGCGACATATCGTCGGGCAAACCCCTCAATGAAGGAAAAGCCCTAAGCGACCCAAACCCGAAAAGTCATAAAACCATACGGAATTCGCCAATTCCGTCAAAGGCAGGTCCCACACGAAAACTGGCAAGATATCGGAAGGGCTTCGAGCGGTAAGTGGTTTCAACCAAGTCTCGCCCGATGCCACACATTGGGTGCCACGCATCCGGGGGAAAAGAGAGAAAACCACTCACATTGGACGGGTAAACGTCATGCAACTTACTCGCCCGATATGGACAAAGACCGTAGGATCTGGAGGCTCCAGATCGACGGCGAACATACGATCCGATGGATGACCAAATTCAACGGGGTAAATAGGCCGAGTTTTATAAAGTTTGAAGTCCAACATGAACGATGAGTTGGCAAAAGAATCGTGTTCGTGGGCAATCTGGGGGTTAAACGGAAATAACGACCGTTCAAACACTTCCAAGAGAACTGACACTCAGTTCGTTATGAAACAGGTGGCCACCTCCTTGTGAAACATTACACAGTGATGATGACGCAGAATAGAGGAATTCAAACGGACAACAGGCAGGAGAACCAAAACGCTGGGAAGCATAAACAAACAGTCAGAAAGCATATTGGCTTTAAAACCACAAACTGACAAAGACAAAGTAAGCAGCTAGAAAGCAGTAAAGCAAGGAGAGTTAGTCAAGGCTGAAAGCCAAGAGCAAAGAACAGAGAAAGGAAGCCAAGCTGACCTGAAGGCAGCATCGAGCTAAATAGAGCCAGAGAGAGTCAGAGAGTTCGTGTACTCCAGAGAAGGCTTGAGAGGTTCAAGCAAACTCCTCTATACATCCCTATCATGTATTGATTCTCAGATTGGGCTCATACTACTGTGACCAACAGAGGTCGAGTTTCAGTAAGGAGAGTCTGTGTACTCCAAAGACTTGGGGGACCCAAGTCTAGTCCTACTAATTTATATTTGTTGAGTGAGACTCAAGAGCTCACTGTTGTAAAACTCTACTTTGAAAACATAATAGAGAGGCCAACACTAAAGGCTGGACCGGGAGACGTAGCCCAGGAGTATTGGGTGAACTCCTTATTAAACATGTTGTGTGTACATGTTTGCCTGTTATGTTTTCGCTAACTGCTTCAGTGTCTATGAATTTCGCAATCTTATCGATCTGTTGTATAAAGTAACATAGGCACATCCATGCACATGAGTCTGTAATACCTTTAATTATTTGTCCTAGATAAATTCCAGATGAATGATAGGTGAAGCAGTCACCATAGAGAATCAGTTGAAGCAATATGTCTTCAACTGATCTAATGCGATATCAAAAGTCAAAATATTGACTTCTATTGTAAATGTACTATCTCTCTCACTTTCTCTGCTGAACTTTGAAGAACATAAAAGAAGAACTGATCAAGGGTTTCCCCACAGTGGGGTTTGTCCCTGGCTGGCGCCACATCTTGTGTCCTCTTGTCTTGGCTTGTCTTTTGCTATTTATATTAAAGTTTTATCTGCAGTTTGATTTAACGATGATGTGATTGCTAACTGTGAAAATTTAAATAAATAGCTCTAGCATAGAACATGCCTAAAATTAACATGGTATCGGAGCTGAAGTGAAGACAATGCCCAAGCAAGAGTGAAAGAACAATCACCGAAGACAGTTGGGAAAGGATAAAAGGATTAGTGGATTCCTCGTCCCTCTTCAAATTCACCAAGGGTGAAGTCGAAGCAAAGAATATTGTCAGAATGGCGCAGCGGAAGTTTCTGATGGCCTACTTAAAGGTCACTTCATTGGGAAGTTTGGATCTAAGGGTGGAAGGAAAGGCAGAGGCTTGGTTGCAATAAGTTTGGCCATCATGCGAAGGAGTGTCCGAATGGCAAAGACACATCTCTTAATGAAGATAACAATCATTCCATGGACATCTTTAATGATCAAATAAATGACTGGAAATGCAGGTCATCAAGGAAATGGTCGACTCTTCAAAGAAAGAAAGGAACCCCAAAATCTCTTTTATGTACCTGATCGCAAGAAGAACCTGGTGTCCATCTCGGAAATGGAAGTTAAAGGTTTCAGGGTGGCACTCATCGATGGAAAGATACATGTTTGAAAATAGATTTTTCAAAGATGTTTTTGAGTTCAGGGTTGTATCAAGTTCAGGAAGTCCACTGGGGACCATGTCCATTGACACAACATCGGAGGTCTGTGAGTCAGAGGATGACAGGGATGCCTGAATTCAAAAAGAGCATGAAAGTACATGTCTGAGATGTACCGAAGGAAAATCTTACAAGGGGACCATTCCCCTCATGTAATAGGTCCACAGGCTTGGAACAATCCGAGGAGTTTGAGATTCATGACCAAGAATCTCACGTATGTAGGTGGAAGAAAGCCCTCCATGGCTTGAAGCAAAATTCCCTGGGCATAGTATGAGAGGATTGATCGTTGTCGGATGAAGCTGAGATTCACTAGGAGTGAAACCGATCCAAACCATTACCCGAATGTTGTGGATGATAGACCTCTCATAACGACACCTTATGAAGATGACCTATTTCTAATAGGTACAGACCCCCTCATTTGCAGAAGTAAGAGGGAGTTGGATTCCGAATGTGGAATGATAAACTGCAAGCCTGTGACTACCCTGAGAATATTAACTTTCAGAAGTTATATGGTAGTAATGTCGGATCGGATTTGGGAAATGTCTCTGGGTCTCATAAACTCATTCGCGTTGATGTTCTTGGTGAATTTCCATCCGGACATATGTTTTGCAGTTAGCAAGGTGAACTCATATTTGGTTGAGCCTCATTGGATTGGTTCTAAGAATCCTCTGAGATATCTTTGGGGCACAATCTCTCATGGATGGAGATACACTGCCGGAAATATGAAACTGCATGATTATTCAAATGTTGATTGGGTAGGCAGTGCGGAGGATCACTAGAGCACTTCTTAGTGTTGTTTCTCTTTGGATTCTGCTTCGATATCATGGATGAGCAGGAAGCAGAAGTCGGATGTTATAAGCACCGCCAAGACCGGATACATATCTATGAGTATGATCTCGTATGAAGCTGCCTGGTTGGGGAAGCTCTTCAGTGAGTTGTTTGTACACATGATGAATACCACTGTGATTCTCTTTGACAACCATAGGTGGGATTCGATTATTGACGAATCCCGTATTCGACGATTGCTCCAGCAGATAGACATCAGATACTACCTTATCTGGGATATGGTAAGTCTATGAGCAAGGAAGCTCCAATCTCTATGAGATGATGTACAGGTCGCTACACTTTGTCTAAGCCCTGGAGGAAAAATCAAATTTGTGATTTTCCCGAACGACTTGGAGTCATCGAGAGACCCTTGAAAAAGGGTCCTGCATGTTGTATACATTGAGCTCTGGGAGCTCTGGGGGCTTGCGGTTCTTACTAGAGCAACATACAACCACAGGGCGACTCACCCTCCCCTGATGGTGCGCATTGGACAGGATGATTCACTCTCCTATGGACAAGATGATTCGCTCTCTTGTGTAGCAGGATGATTAGTTCTCCTGTGAGTTCTAGATGATGTGTTCTCCATGACGATTGTGTAGTAGGAAGATTAGTTCTCCCGTGAGGCATGGATGATGTGTTCTCCATGGCGATTGTGGAACATGATGATTCGCTCTCCTGTGGGCCAGGATGATTAGTTCTCCGTGGCATCCACTGGACAGGATGATTCGCTCTCCTGTGGACAGGATGATTAGTTCTCCTGTCAAGGCATCCTACCCATGCAGTTCGGGACTCATGGGAAGTACCTCTCATCTGATCAATGAGCAGGGATATGAGGATAGGGACTATAGTAGTACCGATGGACGCATTGTTGTATCTACCGTACTCCCTATGTTAGGATGACCTTCATTGATCTGGGATCAATGATACTGGTCTGGAACTAGTTGTAGGAGTTGTACCCACTATGACACTGACTTCGGGTCAGTAGAGGACTAGTCTAGGACCAGTGGTACATACTCTAAGACTGACTTCGAGTCAGTAAAGGACTGGTCTGGGACCAATGAGAGTAGTACATACTATGACACTAACTTCGAGTTGGTTGAGGACTGGTCTGGGACTAGTGGTACACAATCTGAGACTGACTCAGGGTCAGTGGAGAATGGTATGACACATTCTCAATCAATTCTTCTTCTTCATGGTTCAACAGAGCAGAGCTGAGCAGAGCAGAGCAGTGCAGGTCACTGATGGCAAAGATAGTATAGTCGGATATATGGATCAGCGGATGGAGTTCTCCCTAGTTGAGAGGGAGTGTTAAAATTGGCAACTAGGGCCAAACTCCATGTGGGTCATCTTATTTATGGCAGCTGATATTTTTATTGGATCCCTCTCATCGAGAGGTGTAGGATTGATCTAAAGATCATCTGATTCCAACAAGTATTTATGACGTTATGAATTTATTTATGTTATAAATCAAATTGTCAAGTCGGCCAGCAACTTGTGTAGGCTCAAAAGCCCAATAGACATGTCTATTCATCATCTACATTTTAGTATAAATAGGTGACGACTTGAAGTCATTTGAGACGCACATTCTTCATGTGATCTCCTCCTCTCCACGTCTTGGGTTTTTGGTGAAGGAGAGACACATACAGAATACGCTGGCCTATGTACCAATGATGCCCTAGATCTAAAACGCAAAAGCCCTAATTACAGTCACGTGAAGCCCTAAACGCAGTAAAGGAAAAGGCATTAAACGCAGCCCTAAATTACATTCACGTATACAGTAAAGGTGAAGCCTTTATGAAGACCTATACGCTGTCATAAAAGGGTTCTAACCACTGTACAAGAAGAGCCCTAATCTGCTGATCAAGGGGCCTCCTAAATGCTGTCATGGAACAAGGATTCGAATGTTGCCACGTCCTAAACACAGAGAAACCTAAGCTCTGTCCCAAAAGGAATCATGGTTACAACCTAACGTTGTCATGGTGAGGACCTATGGAAATAATTAGCACAGTCTCCTACCTGTAGCATTCAACATTGCCCTAAGCCACAATACATGAGGATATATACGCAGCAACAAGGATAGGATCTAAGCCACAGTCATCTAAGGATCTAGCTGCTGTCATAACAAGGTCTAGCCACAGTCAAGAAGATCTGGCCGCAGTGAAAAGGAAACCTATAGCTGCCAAGAGGAATACCAATATGCAGGGTGAAGGTGTCATCATTACGCAGCCCTGATTCGTTAAACAAGGAGACCATTAACACAGCAAACCCTATACGCAGCAAATAATGGGACTGCCTGGAGGATTCTGAAACTATAGCCTGGTTGCTTTGCTAGGCTGCAAGCCATAGCAAGCAGCTAAGGCTGATATGCACATGGCTACATGATGAAGCAACGAGAAGTTATAACAGCTGCAAAATGATGCACATTAGCAAGGGCAGCATGATGATGATGATGATGCACAATGGCAAGGGCAGCATAATAAATGATGCACATTAGCAAGGAGCGGCATGATGATGAAAGATGCAGCATAGTGGGCGGCATGATGATGAAAGATGCAGCATAATGGACAGCATGATGACGAGAGCAGATGAGAGCAGCTCAGTCATCAAGGTCTAGCAATGTTATGGTACAGCATGGTGTCACACAGTTATGTGCAGCAAATGGACGAAAGGCAGGACTATGATAGTTGAAGCAGTCACCTTAAAGAATCAGTTGAAGCAATATGTCTTCAACTGATCTCATGCGATATCAAAAGTCAAAATATTGACTTCTATTGTAAATGTACTATCTCTCTCACTTTCTCTGCTGAACTTTGAAGAACATAAAATAAGAATTGGTCAAGGGTTTCCCCAAATTGGGGTTTGTCCTTGACTGGCGCCACATCTTGTGTCCTCTTGTCTTGGCTTGTCTTCTGCAATTTATATTAATGTTCTATCTGCAGTTTACTTTAACGCTGATGTGATTGCTAACTGTGAAAATTTAAATAAGTTGCTCTAGCATAGACCATAGCTAAAATTAACAATGCATTTATAGAATTTGTATTGATCCTTTCTTAAAATTAAATAGATTTGTAAATCTTATTGCTTGAACATTTCTACACTCTGACTTGCTCCCTGATGTTGATTAAATTGAAACTGAAGTGAATCTGCCTTCTCTTTTAGGGTTGTGGTCATTATTTCAGTGTTACTTTCAACTTCTTTCAAAATCCAAGTTTTATTCTCATGGGCTTCCTTCAAATCCTAGATATGTTGAGCATATTTTGATTTTAGTTCATTCAATTCCAATTGGAATTGACTCTGAATATTTTCTCTTTCAATTTTAAAACCTTGGACAAGAGTAGCAAAATACTTTTGCCAGTTTTGCTCATTAAACAATTTGTTTTTTTCCAATGTTTTAATTTTTTGTAAACTATTTTCATAGGATGCTGCAAGCTCATTGATATGATATTGATTATAATTTACAAAAGCACCCAAACCCTGTGAAGATTCTTTGGCCTTCTCTTTAACATCACCCTGGGCTTGCCAAATGTATTCAGTAATAACTTTTAAGGAATCAAACTTTCTTTTCTTGGTTTTTCTCAATGTTGCAAACATCGGCATCGGGATAAAATCGACAAGGGTCTGAAAAACCAAAAAATCAGGAAAATCTGGAAAATATCAGTAAAAATCGGCAAACATCGACAAAATTAAGATACCATCAAAATATTTGTAAAATTTGGCAGACATCAGCTAGAACAAAATAGTGTGATTTCGAGAAAAAAAACGGGATGTTATCGAGATGATCGGAACACTGGTTTTTCTAACCACTAATTTGGTTTGGGAATTAAAGAAATATTCAGTAAGAGAAGGAACAATATCAGAAATTGTTTCTAACTCGGATACAGGCTTAAACGAAAAAAGAATCCCAAGGAAGATTGGTCAAAATAGGTTTCATAGAAGTCTTGGGAGATGTCTGAATAATTGAAGATTTATCAATCTTTGTTTGTTGTTCGAGTGCTTCTTTATCCTTCCCAAGAGAAATATCATCAGATATTTGTTTGTCTTTTTCTACATCAATCTCCATTTCTCGACTTGTGATATTCTCTAATTGTTTCTACTCAGTGTCTTCGGAAGAATTGATAACGATGATCTCATGATCATGTTTTGTTTGCTTATCTGCTGATTTTATTGTTTTTGGGTCTTGTTAAATTGGCAACTAGGGCCAAACTCCATGTGGGTCAGCTTATTTATGGTAGCTGATATTTTTATTGGATCCCTCTCGTCGAGAGGTGTAGGATTGATCTAAAGATCATCCGATTCCGATAAGTATTTATGGAGAATATAGAATTTATTTGTTTATGTAATTATTTACAAGCCGACAGCACTATGTAGGCTCTAAAGCCCACCGTCGTGTCTATTCATCATCTTCGTTTTAGTATAAATAGAAGAGGATTTGAAGTCATTTGTGCACACATTCTTCATGTGATCTTCTCCTCTCCACGTCTTGGGTTTTTGGTGAAGGAGAGTCACATAGAGGATACGCTGGCCTATATACAAATGATGCCCTAAAACGCAGAAGCCCTAGAAACAGCCATGGAGAAGTCTATACGCAGCAAAAGCAGTATGCCTTAGCCACTGTCATAATGAAGCCTAGCCGCAGATCTAAGGAAGGGTTATAGCCCAGCTTTGGAGGAGCCATAGCTAACGTAATAACGTACTCCAGCTGCAGTCTATTCATAGATAAACGCAGTCATGAAGCCCTAACCCTATATGCTGTTATGGAAGGGTTTCTAGTCATGGAGGACAGCCCTAAGACACAGCAAAGAGACTAAGACAGCGAGGCTGTTTGGGGATTGTGTTAAGTGCTCATGGAAGGATATACAAACTGCTGTTAGGTGACCGAAGAGCTGGTTTGAGGGCCGAGTTTCAACAGAGGATAACGCAGGTCTGTGGGGCAGTTTTAAGGTAGGTTATCTATGGGTTTCTGTGGGCCGTAGTTACAGGAGGAGCGTTGTTATTGGAATCCTCAACACTGTTGTTCTAGACATGTTAAGTAGCTGTTGTGCTAGGCCGCAGGCCATAGCACCACAGCTGCGCTTGAGTAGGGCAGCTAAGGACTGTCATATGTTCAAAGGTATGAACGTAGCAAAGGAGGGGCTATCCTTATGTATGTTGCAGTCTTTCAAGAGCTGTTTGGGAGTCTGTTGGAAGAGTTTAAGGCTACAGGCATATGCCCTAACTAAACAGTCACAAACAGCCATATGCAATCAAAGTTGGAGCAGCTAGGACCAGTTTGATGTTGCTGCCTATTTATGAGGGTTGGTAGGACTGTCTTGAGAGCCCAAACAGTCCTTGATGAAGGCTGTCCCATCTACCATCCAACGCAGCAAACAAAGACCCTAACCAGTGACCTAATACAGTCCATGATAAGATATGACAGCAAGGTACAGCATGAAGTTTGAATGCTGCTACATAATGATGGGCATCATAATGAAGTGTAGTGTAGCATGTTGTGTGCAGCACAGTGATAATAAATGCTACAACGAGATGCAGCATGATGGGCACAGTGAGGTACAGTATGAGATGCAGCAGCGTGATTTATGAGATCATGAGACAGCATGATGGTGCAACTGTGCAACACAATCAGGGGCAGCAAATGGAC
Source organism: Pinus taeda (assembly GCA_000404065.3). Lineage (NCBI taxonomy): Eukaryota > Viridiplantae > Streptophyta > Pinopsida > Pinales > Pinaceae > Pinus > Pinus taeda. The sequence continues at coordinate 6,063 of APFE030412182.1, read as the reverse complement.
GAGATGCAGAACGATAATAGGTGAAGGAGTCAACTTGAGAATCAGTTGAAGCAGAATGTCTTCAACTGATCTCATCATGATACGAAATGATCTATGCTAGATCTAGATAAGTCAAAGTATTGACTTCTGTTGTAAATGTACTCTCTCTCTCTCTCTTCTGAACTTTGAAGATAAAAGAAGATTTGATCAAAGGGTTTCCCCACACATTGTGGGGTTTGTCCCTGGCTCGCGCTATATCTTGTGTCCTCTTGTCTTGGCTTGTCTTCTGCGTTTTGTATTTATGTTCTATCTGCAGTTTATCGTAATGCTGATGTGATTGCTAACTGTGAAAATTTAAATAAATTGCTCTAGCATAGAACATACCTAAAATTAACAAATAGAGACTTTATCATTATTTGTCGAATAATAATTCAAAAGACAAATAAACTCCTGACAGTTAGAAGATAAATATCTATTTTATTGCATTCAAGGAATTTTCATAGACTTGTGCTTATGCAAGCCATAGACTAGGGGCCGAGTTAAGGCCTGTGTAGGTTGTAAGAAAGGAGCAGAAGTGGGGCCTATTTAGGCCACAAGAAAGGAGCAGAAGTGGGTCCTGTTTAGGCCACAAAGGAAGGGTTGCATCAAAGTTTGTTTAGGCTTCAGATTAAGGGGAAACTTAAGGTTGTTCAAGTCATAGATAAAGGGAAAATCTGAAGCACAACAATGGCAGAAGAACCATACTTTTTGCAGAAAGACCTAGTACGATATTCTATTTGATATGAAAATATTAGGTATCAGCCGAAGCCTTTACCTTTGTTAAATTGTTGGGCCTATACTTGCAATGTTTAGAGGAATGTTGTGACAAGATTCTAGACAGAAGGTTAATGGTTTATAAAGGTTGGTCTACAGTAGTATTTAAGGAACAAACCTGAAGTTTGTTTGGTCAAGTTTTGAACCCCAAATCTGAGCAATGATAAGACAGTGATACCATGACAGTTTGGGCAGCATTTGTTGATGGCATCCACAACCTTCATGTATTAAAACACCAGTGCATATAATCTGTGATCTGAGCATATAGTAGCAGAAACAACAATGGAGTATCATTGATAGTAATTGAATGCTATTGTAAGTGGGTCATTGTCCCTATGAAGACAGCCCACAAATTATTATTCTATCTTTCATCTTAAGGGTGGCAAGGTGGTGCAAGGAAGAGATTGAAGTCTCCTTCATGTTGGTGCCTGAGAACACTTCAATGTGGAAGGGTGGTGTTAGGGCATCAAATTGATGCTAGCATGGTGTTGGTGCATCATTCCAATTGTTGTTAGTAAAGCCAGGGTGTCGTTGCATCCTTTTAGGGAGTTGGTGCTTCCTGATAAACCCGAATGATGTTCTAACTGAGTACTAAGGGGGTTAGTGCTTTCCTTCCACTGGTGCTGATAAATTATTGTACTCATCAAATCTATTAAAAAGCATTTTGTGGTTTCTCCCAGATTTGGGTTTCCACGTAAAATTTCTTGTGTACTATTGATGTCATGTGATGTGATGTGATATTGATTATCTAATTTGATTTGAAATAAAGATATTTAATGCTCTGAAAGTGCAAAATTAATTAAGTGAAATTTTGATTCACCCACCTCTCAGTATCTCCAACACATATCTGTTCTAGTATCTGAGTCAATATCAAGCATATTTTGAGATAGGTCAAAGCCTAGGGTCTTGTAATCACTTGTGTGATTAAAAGGATTTGTATTGCATTCATAACAAACCAAAAGTGTCACCATGCACCTTGGATATTTGTACCATACCATGCTTAAGGATCTACATAGAGACTTTTTTCATCTAGACGGTTTCTCTAGACCCTCGTGTTTTTTCATGGCCAAAAGTGCCTGCCCATATGGTTCCTAACAATCTCTTAGAGGTCATTTATGGTCGAGGTGGGTGGATGAGGGTCTTAGAGGGATTTATTAGGACACATGACTTAAATAACCCCTAGGTCTTTTTCACTTTACCATTATGTAAAAGTTGTCTTAATGTATTGTAAAGGTTATCATACCTAAAAAGCATAGTTCCTTTAGCCTAATCATACCTAGAAATCATATTTCTTTTAGCCTAAGCATGGATCTACTTATGTTTTTGTCACATTTTGGCCTAGGTGATTGACTCCCTAGTACATTTAGGTCTTCTTACCTGCTCATTTGTACCTAGAAAATAAAACAAGAAGAACCATCTAATTGGATAAAGCACCTATCAAATTTCAAGTCCAAAAGTCTTGCAGGGAAATTTTTGAGGAACTTTCAACCCCCACTCCGATTATCAGTTTTTGTCAGGCCAGGAGTAACTCCAGAAAACTAATTCGTTTATTCATTTAGCCAGCTATCTATTATATACATGAATGTGATTGTTCAGTTCATCTTCTCGATGACTGTTCACATTCAATTCCCCCAATCACCGAGGATTAGGTGTCAACATTGCCCCCCTCAATCTGAAGGGATGTTGGTGAGTCCAAGCATCGTTCTGAATCTTTCAAGCTTTTCTCTTCCAAGCGCTTTGGTGAAGATGTCTGCAATTTGCTCATTTGTGGAACAATGGCGGAGATGGATTGTTTTGGCCTCAACATGATG
>APFE030412144.1:23449-38535 GCA_000404065.3 Pinus taeda | reverse complement strand
GTCGGCTTCCAATGAACCACGACTCTCACATCCTGTAACGATTTTGAATTCACAAAGAAGTCATGTCAGCAATGAAAACAATGATGCGACTTCATGACCCTTTTCAAAATTTAATTTTGGACTTCGCAAAGAACATTGGAAAGGAAATTGGCTTCGTCAGCTTCAGAAAATTTGTAGAAGAGTCGGCCCTTTGCCGAACCTTGGGTTTTAAACAAAGTAATTCGGCTCCACTTAAGATAAAAAGTCACACGTTACTTCTCGGTGGCTCAGATGTCCATCTATCAACTCTTATTGTGCATTCAACAATTTGTCAAAATTTTGTAAGACATTTACTGAGGAAAATTCGTCGCGCTTCTTTCAACGAATTCTCAATTTGCTGCAGGACTGGGTTTTCAGTCTACTCCAGCAAAACCCTCCAATAATAGTTGTAACTGAACACAAGAAAAACCTGCAAGCTGAGCCAAGATCAAGGCTTTGATACCACTGTAATGTCTCAAATGAGAAAAATTTGGAACAAGCTCTTCACATAAAATTTATCATACTTTTAACGAAGATTGTCATGTAAAAAAAAGCAAATAAAGCACTGCAATCTCATAACACAATGAACAGGAAATTCTCAGCTTTATTATATTAAAAGAACTGGGGTTTACATGCAAATACAACCCATATAGCTGAGATAAATGGCCTCCGACAAATCTACAATAATGCCACAATCGGCGTCCAAAACAAACTGATAAACCAATACACTGCAACCTGTGAACCCTGAATGAATTCACCAAGGGAAGAGATGTGTGCTCGCCCACTCTCACTAAATAACTCGAGGGTTTCCGTCCTGGGGCTATGCTAGAGTAGAGAACCAGGTTTTCAACCTCACATACAAGAAACAATATCAAAACCAAGATGTCCTCCAATGGCCTCCTCCTCCTCTTTTATAGATCTAATGGACCCCTCTAGAATCTTCTATTTTATTATTATTTTAATCATGGAGCACTTTTCCCCCTTTTATTTTAATTAAAATATTCTTTTTAATGCGGGAAAAGGGTAAATTGGCCACCATGTCTCCTCAGGCCATTGAAACTCCCATCCAAAAGTCCCATCATGTAGATCTTCTCATTTCAGTTCCAATGAGCTATTACACTGAGGTGTTCCATCAATTAATTTCCCCAGAATGCCACCTCGAGCATAATTAATTAAGTTATGCCCGATAATAATGTTGATTTTTTAAAATTGTTGGAAGGCAACGAAACAAAAGGCAAATTGTGTTGATGATGTGATATGCCAAGCGAATGCCATAAAATCACATAAAAACTCCACAAAACTCCATTAGGACCCCTGATAACATAAACTTGCTCCACTAACCTAGCCATCTCTTGTCCTGGAAATCCACACTAGTTGTACTATAAAGAAGAATAAAAATGGGGACATGACATATATAGTGGTTTGTCCATGACTATTAAGTCGACATGATCACTGGAATAGGCCGACATCATCTTTCTAGAACAATCCCTTTCATTGTAGGCCGACTTGAGAGAGGACTAGTGACAAGATCTTGGAGGCTGAATTACGAAAACAAATTTGACTTTTACAATGTGTAACATGCCTTCAATACATTACAATGACTCTTTAGACTTTTATGACTAGATGACAAAATCCCTAGGGGCTCACAATGGGAGCCTTCTCTAAAAAAATAAAATCTCTTGCTCATGAAACCCATGATGCAAGCATTACAATAATTTTATTTTTCTTCTTTACATCTTTAACATAAAATCACAATCATATGTCATTATGAAGATCGAACCGAGTTACACTTTTCAACACGTGTAACAACATAGTTGTGTTAGAGATGAGAAAGCTACTGTGAACTTGTCTCTTCATGCTCTTCTTCATTCGTATTTTCTCTCTTTGTCTTAAAGGGAAGGCCAATGTTAGTGTTTTTCCCTAAGAAAACAAGGCTAGGGTTTGGGATAAACCCTAGAGAAGGAAAGTAGCACTTGATCTTGTAGCTCTTATGAGAGAAGAAGACTGGAGTTTTCAAGAACTTGGAAAGTGCTAGTAGGAGTCTGGTGTACACATTTTGTCAAGTTCCAAGGAAGCGGAAGTGCCAAACTTTTTCAACAAGATCGAGCCATCTGTCAACGATCTACATGTCATTCTAAACCCATTCTGCAAGTTATATAATGTAGATGATCCTAGTAAGACCTTGAGTATACGTAACAACCTATGTCAGCCTATAATTTTGATCAAAAATTTCATCCTAGGAGGTTTTTTAACCTCGTTGATTACTTGTGTTTTTAGACACGGCTAATATGAAGAGTTTATTCCCTCCAGCTTAAACCCCAAAACTAGAGTGAAATTTATTGTCGGAATCTTGGGTGAGTCCTAGTGTTTTTAGTCGAGTCTGATGTAAAAGTGATTTGGGAATAATTTAAGTTAGTTGGCTTAATTATTTTATTACAAATCACTTGGTCTACTAGATCATATCATGTTGCAGATAGGTTATGTGCCTTGAGGATCTAAGCCAAATGTGTATTCCCCCTTTGAGGATTGTAAATATAAAATCTTATGTATTAGAGGGTGGAATAATAATTAAATTCCCTCGTATAAATTAATTAATTTTTATGGTAAAATAAAATTAAATCCTAAGCCAAAAAATTAATTAATTAGAGTCAAAATTAAATGGTCTTCGGAAAAATAATTCTACAAGTGGAAAAATTCGTGGGTCCTAAAGGAATCAATTTTTAAAGATCCTTCACCAAGGGAATATTGCATATTTCAATAAAATTTGGACCCTTGGACCTTGGTGGTTAAGTCAAAGTTAGTTTTTTGCGGAAATTATCTCAAAATAATTAATTTTGAGCTAGTAAAAATGGAATTAAAAGATAAATTCGAAAATTCCTCATAAATAAAAAATAAAAATCGAGGGCGAAGATTAAAAGATCTTGAAGTGTTTATCAACGGCCAAGATTATTTTGACAAGGATCAAAGAAACTAGCGATTATTTTTCCACTTGGAGGATAAATCTACAAATTAGAGTCATTTGAGTCTCTAGCATCTTGATCTTTGGCTAGAAAATTGTTGTTCAATCATCTTTGTAACTATTGTCCCGCTGGAGGGAGGCTAGAGTGGGAGGGGTGCTTTTAAACCTCGAAGAAAAGACAGAATTCAAGTTCGCATGGGGACTCGGCGAAACCACGAACAATCAAACTGAAGCACTCTCTCTCTCTAGCAAGGCTTGAAAATCAGCGTCTCCAAGGGCATCAAGAATTTGATCATTGTTGATGATTCTATGGTGGTTATCCAAAAATGTTTGATGTTGGAATTTCTAAGTCTAACCCTTTAGAAACCCTTCATGTACTTTTCTGATTTATTTTTGCCTACTTGTTCTGATTAATTAACAAGTTATTTGCCATGTAAATACTGAAAATAAATACAAGTACATGCTCAACACATTACAGATCATCAACTGAAGGAAACAATAAGAGCACACAAGTGACACCGTTGTTTTTGGACCAATGTCCCCGGAAAAACCCAATGTGGGAAAACCGGTGCAGCTATTTGAGGGTTTGTATTATTAAGCAGTTTCAGAATACAATCTGGGTGCCAAAACCGGCTCACCCAATAGAGAATAATCTCGGTAGTAGTACCTCTCAGTCAGAGACAGATGTTCCAGTTGAAACCCCAAATAAACATTCTGACAACTCCCAGCTCCAATCTGCCCCATGAAAACCCCAACGTCAGCCTCTAGGGACTGCGTCTGCCCAGTGTCACCCTAGCTCGCCCTGCGTCAGCCTCTTGAGGCACTATGTCAGCCCTTAGAGCCTCTGCGTCACCCACGTTGGCTCTCTGAGGCACTGCACAGCTCATGGTTACCTCTGCGTGAACCTCTAGCTGGCTCTACATCCCTCTCTCCTAGCTTCTGCGCTGATCCTCCTAGTACTATCTCTACCTCTTTGCTTTTGTATTCACTGCCCCTCAGCTGCAACTCTGATCACTCCAATTTCCTCAGCAAGCCCTGCCCCAGAAAATTGAATTCTTGATCAACTCGGTGTGTTCTCCAAGTGACCCTCAAGCCTCCTCTTATACTTTTCTCATTGACATTTCAATGACTAAAATTAAGTCCCTAATCAACGGCTAAGATTAGATCTGTCTCGATCCATGACTTTTGGACCATTCTAACTCTGTTTTAAATTAATTCACATTAATATTTTATTTTCCCTAAGTTTAGACTCAGGGACTCCATTAAAAATATTAATTATTTTAATATTTCCCAAACTGGTTAGATTCTGCCCAAACCATTTTTGGGTCTTGGAGATCTCATGTGCTTTAGTCTCTCCACTATTTTTTGTGGCTAGAGTACATCCAATGCTACCCCAAAGCAACATTTGAGCCTTGCCAAGAATGAGAACCTCATTCAATCTGAAACCTCTCCAATTCTTATAAGGATAATGTATCTCATAAAGAAAATTGGAAAACACAAAATTTTCCATGTAAAAAGAGCCAACAACCAATCGACGGACTTTCAAGCGAACATTGGTGCAGAGTTAGAGCAAGGTTCTATACGAATTAACAATATTTGTGATATATATCATATTCCATAAAGTTGTTTAATAACACAAGATCTTTGCAGTACTGTTGGAGTACAGGACCTCATAAGAATGTACAGGTAGTTAAGATGGATAGCATTCTGAGGCTTCATTGTAGTGCATCGGGAGAGGGGGCAATTGGTAGGAAGTTATTGTATAGGTGGGAACGTGGGAGTAAGGCAGCCATGAACCACGACAAGTGGGCCTTCAGTCCTTGGTTGTTTGCCTGGTTATTAAATGTGATTTCAATCGAGGGCAGGATTGGTACCATCACATTTCGAACCAAGCAGGATTTGGCAGTGATGGAGATGGAAGGAATTGGCTTCGCCATGGTGCAGAGACGATATTCATTTATGGTGGAACAGATTGGAAGGAATGTCAGGAAGGACTAGGCGCTAATTTATAGTTGTTGGTTGGGGCAGACAAACCATCGGATATTGCTGGTGTAGGGGAGAATAACTAGGAAAATGGCCTCAATGAGCAATGGAAGTGGCAGCGACACGCCGAAGTCTGGGCATAGTACGAATATAGGGGATATAGTTGATAGTTCCAGTAAGCAAGTTGTCAAGGAAATTGTGAAGGAAATTAATGATAACATGGTGGTCTTGTATACTCAACTGTTGTATCAATGGGAAATTTCACTGTAACTGAAAATTTTGAACACAAAACCATTTTTGTCGATGGGACCCAGTTAGGCAAATTGGGGTCTAAAATATTGCGAGAGCATTTTGACGCATCAAACAATGTTTTTTGGGGACAAAAATTTGCCACTTTTGTATTGCACCATTTTTTTCCTATTCTACACACAGAGACCTTTCCAACAACACAAGAATCGCCTCAATCAGAGTTCGTATGCAGAAGTTATGCCACTCGGAATTTGACCTTCCTATTGTCACCACCATAATTCGAGAGGATGCCACATCAACCCCCAAACTCATGGAAAAGGCCCTAGTCAGATGACTATGATGAAGAAGACTATAGAAGAGTTCATATTGTAACTCTGGTTAAGTGGTGAGGTTGTCAACCCTAGCAACTAGTAGGTTATCGGGTTATGTTATAACCGAGCCACTAGGAGGAAAAGGGGTTCCATTCTTTCAAGGGGTTTCTTAGGGGATGAAGAAAAGAGGTGAAAGAATGATATTTTGTTAAGTTAATTGGGAGAATGGAGTCAATGAAGGATCTAGGACCAGTGCCTAGTCTATTGGGAGAATGAAGTGAAGAATGAAATTGATTTAGGGTTTTGTTCTATCAATCAAGGAGCCTAATTGCAGCTTCGCATGGCCTAATGAAGCAACTACCCAGCTACAACAAGGATTTATACTTTGACTTGTCAAATAATGGAGTTTTAGGGTTGGGTTTTCAAAGACAAACCCTAGGAACATTCACTTTTTCTTGCCCAACGAATAACACATGCAATAGATCAAGACTACCAAAGTGATTCAATATTTTTTCATAATTTAGAGCACAAGCAACATCATGATGCAGTATTCCATACATTAAACATATAATGAAAATTCTGCATAAAAGAGAAATTTACATGGCAGAAAAAGTATATCCATCCATCACATTTGCAAGAGAGAAGCTCCAAAACAGCATAGCATTAACCCAAACAACAAAATGCATTAAAGAATCTCCAATTCGTCCTTCTATAGCTATAGCGAAATTCCAGAAGAAACAATGATCCAAATCCAAGTGAGCATGAATAAGACAAATGAGGATCTCTTGTATTTATAGGCCTTAGGGGTTCGAATTATGTCCAATTAGCCTAATGATGCCCCTAGAAGCAAATAATGTGAAAAATAACACTATACTTTGGTGACAAGCCCACCAAATAGCTCCAAAAGAGAATGACAAGCCTCTCAAGAGGGACGAAATGATAGACAAAAGCTAATAGGTCCATTGGAAGGCCAAATCAAGTCCCTCATGTGCCATAACGAATGGGAGGGCTCCAATAACAATGATAAAGGGGGTGGCCCCTTAATCTCCAAGCAAATAACCTATGGTGCTCCCAAGTGGTTGTTGGGGCACAAAGAACAACCTCATGGGTCCCCAACTGAATCAAGCGAGCATGTGCTCCATCTATAATAGTTGAAACGATGATGCAAGCCTTCCCTTCTCTCCCTAAGTGAGACAAAACCCCATCTAGGCTTTAGATCAACTGACAAGTGTGTGGTTCAAGTGTGTAGTCTGTTGGCAATGTGGTCCAAGTGCATCATCATCATCGAATAACTAGGACACGAGCAAGCAATATGTGGTGCTGAAGGATCCCATGGTGTGGCTATCCACTCTCTACTGCAGTGGAGGCCCATGGCTCTCAATGCTCACCCTACAAATGCCATTATGACCCTCTAGAGGGCTTGGGTTCCATATAGGGAGACCAAACCCCAAGATGAAGACCCACCTACAATCATGTCTAATATCCAGTGCATCTCCTCACCTTCCGGTACAAGAATTCATTAGTGTGATTCAGCAAATGAGCTTACAAATCATGGAACAAAGTGGGCACTTCATAGTGGCATGCCCTTTCATAATGGGCTTTAGAATGTAGAGGTGTCTCCAATCTAAAAAGGGAGGTTAATCAAGGCCCCTATTAGGTGGTTTCAACCTTTAAGTGAGAAACGGGTCCATCGTACATCTGTGAAATGTAAGGTGTCATATGAAATGATGATTGAATGAAATGGGGCAACAGGGGGTTGAGAAATCTAGGCCATTAGCATTAGATGATTTCTCTTATATTAGTGATTGTTTGTGAATGCTTTTTACTTGTTTAGATTAGGATCTTCTTTACGTTAGATTATTAACGTTCTTCTTCATCAAACAGTAACCAATGCATGAACATAAATAGATAAGAGACATAGCATGTAGGTTCTGAGTGAGGGCCAAAACCTCTCACTCTTTGGGAGGAAAACCTGCACAAATTCTTCTTATAGAGATTCCAATTGACGAATACCAAGACCAAGACCCTTGAACTATTAGCCACTCCAAGACCAAGACATTGTCTTCTCTTCTTCTTCTCCTCTTCGATCTGCTTGTCACCATCGAAATCTTCCTGTTGTCTTCATATCGAGAGCATCGATCTCTTTCCTTGATCTAGTATTGATGTCCTTCCTTTAAGGCAGCACTGAGTCCTTGAGGTTCCACGGCCTCATTGAATTGCAGCTCTTCCATGACACCTAAGTGTCCTTGTAATCTTTGTTCTTGACTACTAGACTTCAGAAGGATCCAAATTCCTCTTATTACAATGACATCTGAATTTACTTGACTGTAATCACCCACCAAAACAAAGATCTAAATTGCTTGATGATTGTACTAGAGATCCGAAAATATCCAAACTGTTGACTGTGATTACCCTCCAAAGAGGAATCTGAACTCTCTAACTATGTTAAAGAAAAAAAATTATCTCTATCTTGCCCATACGAAAAACTCAAAGATATCGCCGAATTGTTGGCTATCCTCCATCATCGAAACTTCAAAAGAATTTGAACTTGTACCTGTGCTCATCCATCCAAAATATAGAGGGATTTGTATTCCCTTTGACTGTGATTACATCGGACCTATTTACTGCACCCATCTAAATCCTATCCAAACTCCTTTCTGCCTTCTTCACCAGAAACCTCAGAGACATGTAAAGTTTGTTCTATGCTTTATGCGATGACCCTAGCCTTGTATACATAGTCATTCGTCTATATAATAAGCCGACTTTAGCCTCCAAATGGGTGTGTCACTTTGGGTAAGCCGACATGAGTTATTACTTCATTTTGTAGGCCGACATCAAGAGAAGAGGATTGTGCTCGTCTTTGGAGGGCCTTCTAGACACTTAATTGGCTCATATACATTTTACACATGCTCAAGAAGAGCTCTTCATACATGACATTAATTCTTTGACCTTAATGACAAATCCTAAGGCTCTCAATGGGAGCCATCTAAATAAAATCACTTGCTCATGAAACCCATGAAGCAAGGCTTACAATAATAATTTTATTTTCTTCCTTACATCATTTACAAATGGCACAATTACATGTCATTATGAAGACCAAACCTTGTTACACTTTTCAACAATCCATCTTAACTAGGGAGGTATTCATAATGGTACTTGGTCATTCTCAATCTAAAGAATTTCTTATAAGAAGAATCGGATTGGTAACCCATTTGTCTAGCATCATATCAACTAGCATTGTCACATAGCAAGGCCTTGGCTAACAACTCTATCCACATGATCAAAGCACAATGTTGGCGAGACCAATGATTCATAGACACCATAATCATTGTCTCTCAAGGTACATACTCCACACGGATGTTCACAGAGTATGACCTTCTTTCGACTATTCTTATCTTGGATAGCCAGTCCTCAAAGAATATCGGTCCACGACTACTCTTATCTTGGATGCCCTCTCTCATCCTCAAAGAGTATCGAATGCCAAATGATTACACCCAATCCTCCATTCTGTCTTCCCAGGTGAAGACCAGAATGATGTGTATATCTCTCCCTCTCAATTAGGGAGGACATACCAATTCCAATAATGGAATGCACTCATTCCTACATAAGGAATGTACCTAAGCTCCCTCTTGACTTAGGAATTTCCAAGTTTCTCCCAAGTAAGAAACTCGCTTTCAGGCTCCCTCTTAATTAGGGACCTATAGTAGCTCCTCGACCAGCTATTTGAAGAGCTCCTTTCGATGTCATGAATTTCTTTGTCTAGGAGTCTTCATCTTTTGTGGCTTCTACATAGGGCATAGACCATCCATCACTTTCCTCTGAGTCAGTCATGTCATCATTCCTTTGATCAAGAAGTGATCCATCAATCATCATCTAGCCTTGCTTCATGTAATGTTGCTTTTCTTCATGCCATATTTTCTGAAAGGATCCTACATCCTTCTATATGGTCCTCTTGGAAGTCATCCACAATTCTTCCCTTTGGCAATCTTGCATAAGCCCATCTAGATATTTGTTCAAAAATAAAAAATGAACACTTAAATCAAAATTACCTTTGTGATGGTCTTTAATCATGACATCTTCCTATAGGTATCAGTATCCTTCATACATGTTGACACATCTCCCAAAGATATCCATTGTTAAGGGTCTCCATCTTTTTCAGACTTCCATCAGAGTCTTCATATCTTTCCGAGAGATTTCCTAGTCAAATCTTCTTGGTCTTTTGGATGTTGATTGCCTTTATCACGGTTGCATATCTCACAATCTCTTCCTTCCTTTCCTCACACATTCCATTCCCAGGAGCTTCCAATCAGAGTTCCTTAATTGTAGTCAACCACCTCATACTTCATATGAGGATATATTATGTTGATTTCATCTAGTGTGACCTATGCCTTCCTGCATCCTTTCAAAGGAGGAGATCCTTTTCCTTTGATCGTGCTTCTCAAGATAGAAGTAGTGATCCATGTTACCTGCAAACCATACGACATGACATTATAATATTAAATACAAGCATACATACCTCATTTTCCTTTAGGTCATCTAAACTTCTTTCAGCAGCTTCCTTGATTGAAAAGATCTTCAACCCCTTTATCTGCTACATCTCTTATGTCATCATATCATCATCCCATGAACTCCACAAGTTGGAGTCCCTGATGAAACACTTGCTTCTTCTCTTGATTGGTTAACCCTCCGATAAGGATTCCATCAGAGAATCTTGAGGATCTTGTATATCCCTATCCGGCAGATGTTTCCCTTTTGACTTGATGTATGATGAGCCTTATCCTGGATGACTTCTTCCTTTCTTTAAGTTTGCAATGAAGTTCCCAAGATCTATATCCTTCATATTTGACTACCATGGATTTTGTTTCCTTTGTCCTTCATGATTCCCTATGGTGATGTCACGAGCACTTGTTTCTAATGCTTCCATGATGCCATGATGCATCTTATTATTTATTATAGCCATATCCTATAACATAAGATTTAGAAGCTATGTCAAGACCTTTTGTGAGGGAGACTGTCTCAGCATATTCGAGATCTCTTACTTCCTCCTTTTCATGGACTTCTTATCTTCGGCTTCTTTTCTTCCTTGTTTCATATTGTCCCTTTAGGACAGTCTTTCCTGTAATGTCCATAATTTTTACATCCATAACATTGAATCTCGACCATGCTCTTCTTTCTTTTCTGAGGACCAAATTTTCCAAACTTCCCTTTCCTTCCTACAAATGTTTGAGTCCTCTAACCTTCAACACTTTTGCCCTCAACTTGTCTTCCTCTATCTTGCATAGAAACCACAAGTTGTCGAATGAGGTAACTTTCTTATCCCCATGGACATTTGTTACCTTGTTCATTAATTAGTGCATTTAGAACAATGATTATTATCTTCTTATCATCTCTCCCAGATCTCGCAATTGAGATCTTATGAAGATATCCCTTCATTCTTTGATACCTTCAATTTCATGTAGATCGGATCTAAGTCATGTGACCTTCATTATCGCATCTTCTAGAATAGTCTTACAAGCTTATCATATACATCTTTGTGTTGTCTCCAATATTTTTATATGAAGGGACCTTTCATAAGAATACATTTCCATGAATTCAGAGTGTTGAAGAATCTAGGGCAATTATAGATAATGAGATTATTCTAGGCATGATAACTATTTGTGAGGTGTTTTTCAATTTTTCTTATTCCAATCTTCACTTATTATTATTAGAGTGTATCTTCATTAGTTCATCAAATAGCTACCAAAACAAAGAGACAAGAACACAAGATGTTGGCATCCTACCAGAGCCAAAACCTCTCCCTCTTGAAGAGGAAAACCCACACTAAATTCTTCTTATAGAGATTCCAATTGATGAATACCAAGACCATGACCTACTAGGCCACTCCAAAACCAAGACACCAATCCTCTTCTTACTACTAAGATCATCATCAACACTGTTACTTTACCTTGATCATTATTCTTTCACCTTCACTGAGATGATTGTTGTATCATATCTCCATCTTCACTTAGATCATTACTGCACTTTTACTGAGATCATCATCACTACTGCATTGAGATCATTACTACACCACTGATATCTTTATTGAGACACCATCAAGACCGCAATTGCATCTATGCTGGGATCATGACTGTATCTAGGAAGTATGTCGAGATAGAGTGTATCACAGTGTGATCACAGAGATCCTTTTCATCACCAATATATCAAGGTTGTAACCACGTTTAGTATAATGAGACAGTTTGTGACTGTAGTTATATGCCGAGACAATGAGTGTTTGTCGAGATCATTCTTATCATATGTATGCTTGAGACTATGACTGAGTTGTATGTCGAGACAATGAGTGACGAGACCGAGACATTATCTCTGCAGTACCTATTCGTAAACACAGAGACTATTACTCATCTGAGACCTGAACCATTGAGCTTGTCCGGACTCCGAAGTGATTTGACTGAGATTCCTGCACTCCTGTACCCATCTGAAGTTTTGTGCCTCTGTCATCATCTAAAGTTTCAGAGAGATCCGAAAATCTGCCTTTTGGTGGTGACCCTACATGCCTATTTATAGTAGCTAGGTCTCTGTAAATAACCCGACATGTTAGGGTGAACCAATGTGTCCCTATTTCTAAGCCGACTTTGTCATTAATATTCATTTTGAGTCTGACTAAACTATTTTCTTCATCGTTTTGCAGGCAGACTTCTTTGTGCTTGTCTTGGAGGATTGTGCTTGTCTTGAAGGGTTGTTCTAGACTTGTATACATTTCATATATGCTCAAGAAGAGCTTTTTACACATGCCATTGACTCTTTGACTTTCCTAGACCTATGGAATAAGTAAGAAACTCATTCTTATAATTTACAAAAATAATATTTCTTTCTCTTGCCAAGTACAAAGATCAAAATTACATTTGTAAATACCAAACCTATTTACACTTTCTTCAACACTCCCTCTTAACTAGGGAGGTATTTATAATGGTACTTGGCCATTGTCAATCTGAAGAAGTTCTCATAAGAAGAATCAGATTGGTAATCCCATCTGTATAGCATCATATCAATCAACATTGTCATAGTGCAAGGCCTTGACTAACAACTCCATCTCTCCAGAAGACCATGAGCTACAATATTGGTGAGACCAGTGATTTATAAGCACCTTCATCATTGTCTCTCAAGGTACATACCCACCCGGGTGTTCACTGAGTATGACCTTCTAAGACTATTCTTATCCTGGGTTCCCAACCCTCAAAGAATATTGATCCTCTTGCCTACTCTTCCCTTGGATGCCCTACACACCCTCAAAGAGTATCGAATGCTAGATGATTACCCAATCCTCCCATTCCTTCTTCCCAAGTGAAGACAAGAATGTTGTGTCTATCATGTGTCTACATTTCCATTCATGGTCTTCATCTAGACTTACGGTTGTTAGTCCCAGTCTAGTGCATGACACATGACATGGAAAACACAATTGTCACACCTCTGTAATCAGGGGTGATCTTAATTCAAACTCCCTCTTGATCAGGGACCTGTTAGAGCTCCCTCTTAGGTAGGGATTCTTCTATATATCATCAACTTTTTCTTTGTGGGTCCTTCAGCTGCTTGATCAACGTCTCTCCTTGATGTCATGAAATTTAGTTGAGCATCTTCCTTGTAGGGCAACAACCATCGATCACTTTCCTTTTCATTTCTTCATGGAAAGTGGCCTTCTTGGTACATATCTGGAACCTTCTTCATATGGCTACTTCTTTTCTCTCCATGCTTCTTTCAGGAGTTTCCATCCATCGCATGAACGCTAGTTGCACTTGTACTTACAAGTCTTGTTCTAGTAGCCCTGCATGAACTCATCCAGATATTATTCAATAAATTATATTAAATTAAATCATACCTTACGAGATGGCTCTTCATCATGACATCTTCTTCTAGGTATCAACATCCTGCACACATATTGTCACATCTCCCAAAGATATCCATTATCAAGGGTCTTCATTCTTTTCAAACTTTAATTAAAGTCTTCATATCTTTTTGGGAGTTTTCCTAGTCAAATCTTCTTGGTCTTTTGGATGTTGATTTCCTTTCATCATGGTTGCATATCTCACGATCTCTTCCTTTCGCACACATTCCATAGATTTCAATCAGAGTTTCTTTATTGTAGTCAATCACCTCATACTTCATATGAGGACATATTATGTTGATTTCATTTAGTGTGACTTATGACTTCCTGCATCTTTTCAGAGGAAGAGATCCTTTTTCTCTTGTTTGTGCTTCTCAAGATAGAAGTAATGACCCATGTTACCTGCAACCATATGACATGACATTATAATATTAAACATAAGCATACATACCTTATTTTACCTTCAGGCCATCGAGGCTTCCTCCAGCGGCTTCCTTGATTGAAAAGATTTTCAATCCCTTGATCTGCTTCATGTCATCACATCATCATCTCATGGATTCCATAAGTTGGAGTTCCTATTGAAACACTTGCTTCCCATCTAGATTAGTGAACCCTACGATGAGGATTCCATTAAAGAATTTTGAGGATCTTGTATATCCCCAACTGGCAAATGTTTCCTTTTTGACTTGATGTATGATGAGCCTTGTATGTGTTAAAATTGGAAACTAAGGCAAAACTTCATGTGTGTCATCTTATTCATCGCTGGTAATATTTTTATTAGATTCCCCTCGTCGAGAGGTGTAGGATTGATATAAAGATCATCCGATTCCGATAAGTATTCATGGAGATATGAATTTATTTTGATTATGGAATTATTATCGAGCCGACCTACAACTCTAGGCTCAGAAGCCCAACAATGGCATCTATTCAAACACCAACGTTGTGTATAAATATAGAAGGACTTTTCCTCATTTGGACTCACTCATCTCACCACATCTCTCTCTCTCTACTACGCAGAAAAGAGTCTCTTCTCTACTACGCGTAAAAGGGTCTCTCCCTCACACATGTGAAGTCGGAAGTTGCTAAAACTGAAGCTGCAACTGCAGAAGTAAAGTTTGACCTGCGTGGAATAGAAGATCTCGTCATCTGAACTGCGTTGTAGGTTCACCTAAACCTCCTCTGGAAGCTGCATCTTTTGGTGGTGGAATCAAGTCAATCCGACGGATGGTTTGCAAGATATCGACTGCCCTAGTTTGAAGGAAGCTGTTGAAATTGACGCTGCAACTGCAGAAGTGAAGTTTGATCTGCGTGGACTAGAAGATCTCCTCATCTGAATTGTGTTGTAGGTTCATCTGAACCTCCTCTGAAAGCTGCAACTTTTGGTGGTGGAATCAAGCCGATCCGACGGTCAGTTTGTGAGATATCGTCTGCCCTAGTTTGATGATGAAGCCGCTAATGTTGATGCTATTGATCTAGGGTTTGCTACTGCTGATATAAATCAGATTTATTGTACTATTTCTCTCTGCTGAATTATTGAAGATAAAAGAGGATTTGATCAAAGGGTTTCCCCACACATTGTGGGGTTTGTCCCTGGCTAGCCGCCACATCTTGTGTCTCTTGTCTTGGCTTGTTTTCTGTCGATCGTTAATGTTCTATCTGCACTTTACTTTATGTACATGTGATTGCTAAT
>APFE030412144.1:0-20924 GCA_000404065.3 Pinus taeda | reverse complement strand
TTCCGACTTTGAGGAGCTCTCAAGAAGCCGACACCAGGGAACAGAAAGAAAAGGATGATGAATCAATGCCTGATGTAGAAGAACCCATGGATCCGATTGATCCTCCTCCACATGAGCCTTCCTCTTCTAAGAAGAGGCCTTCATGGCTTAGGGAGCTACTTGATGATGTTGAAGGACATGTTGCACCCCAAGGAACCTTTCGTGAAAGTAAGAAACCTAATAGGTATCATGGATACCTGACCATCATGAGCACGATCATACAAAATGAGCCTTCATCTTTCTCAGATGTCGTCAAGCATCAAGTATGGAAGGATGCTATGACCAAAGGAATATGAGTCTATTATGGAGAATGATGTCTGGGAAGTAGTTCCCAGACCCCAGGACAAGACAATTGTCACTTCTAAATGGCTTTACAAGATAAATCATGCAGCAGATGGAAGTACGGAAAAGTATAAGCCTCGTTTTGTTGCTCGTGGTTTCTCCCAGAAGGAAGGTATAAACTATGATATTTGCACCTGTTGCCAGATATACGACCATCCACTTGATCATAGCCCTTGTGGCTTCACAAGGATGGAACCTACATCAGATGGATGTCAAGACCGCGTTCTTGCACGGTTCGATCAAAGAAGAGGTCTATGTGGAGCAACCCGAAGGATTTGAGATTTATGATTGAAAATCTGATGTATGCAGGTTGAAGAAGACTCTCTATGGGCTGAAGCAAGCACCCCGAGCATGGTATGAGAGAATCGATAGCTACTTGATGAACTGGGATTCACTAGGAGTGAAGCCTATCCTAACCTTTACTTTAAGGTTGAAGATGACACACCTCTCAGACTGGTGCTATACGTGGATGACCTCTTTCTAACAGGTGCATACCCTCTCATTCACAAATGTAAGAGGGAGTTGGCTTCTGAATTTGAAATGAAGAACAAAGAACTTGAAGTGTGGCAGAAGCCAAGGGAAATTTTCCTATCTCAAGGAAAATATGTGGTGAAGATTGTGAAAAGATTTGGTATGATGGACTGCAAGCCTGTGACTACCTCGAGGATCTTAACTTTCGGAAGTTACATGGTAGTGATGTTGGACCAGATTTGGGAAATGCCTCTGAGTTTCAAAAACTCATTCGTGTTGATGTTCTTGGTGAACCTCTGTCCAAACATATGTTTTGCAATTAGCATTGTGAGCTCATATTTGGTTGAGCCTCACTAGATTGGTGCCAAGAATCTTTTAAGATGTCTTTAGGACACAATCTCGCATGGATTGAGATACACTCCCGGAAATATGAAACTGCATGATTATTCGAATGTTGATTAGGCAGGTAGTGTGGAGTATCACTGGAGCACTTTTAGTGTTGTTTCTCTTTGGATTTTGCTTCGATATAATAGATGAGCAGGAAGCAGAAGTCGGTTGCCATAAGCATCGCCAAGACCAGATACATATCTATGAGCATGATCTCGTATGAAGCTGCCTGGTTGGGAAAGCTCTTCAGTGAGCTGTTTGAACACATACCACTGTGATTCTATGTAACAACCAGAGGTGGGATTCGATTACTGAGGAATCCTGTATACGTTGATTGCTCTAGTAGATAGATATCATCTGGGATATGGTAAGTCGGTGAGCAAGGAGGCTCCATCGCATTAAGATGATGTACAGGTCAATACACCTTGCCAAAGCCCCAAGGAAAGATCTAATCTGTGATTTTCCCAAACGACTTGGAGTTGTCAAGAAACCCTTGTACAAGGGTCCTGCATGTTGCATACATTGAGCTCTAGGATCTCTGAGGGCTTGGGTTTCTTACTAGAGCAACATACGACCACAGGGTGACTCACCCTCCCCTGGTGGTGCGCACTGGAACAAGATGATTCGCTCTCTTGTGGAACAGGATGATTTGCTCTCCTGTGTAGCAGGATGATTAGTTCTCCTGTGAGGTTGATGTGTTCTCCATGGCGATTGTAGCAGGATTGATGTGTTCTCCTGTGAGGCCTGGATTGATGTGTTCTCCATGGCGATTGTAGCAGGATTGATGTGTTCTCCTGTGAGGCCTGGATTGATGTGTTCTCCATGGCGGCCTGAATTGATGTGTTCTCCATGGCGATTGTAGCAGGATTGATGTGTTCTCCTGTGAGGACAGGATTGATTAGTTCTCCTGTCAAGGCATCCTACCCATGCAGTCTGGGACTCATGGGACGTACCTCTCATCTGATCAATGAGCAGGGAAATGAAGTTAGGGACCATAGTAGTACTGATGGACGCATCGTTGTATCTACCGTACTCCCTATGCTAGGATGACCTCCATTGATCTGGGATCAATGATACTGGTCTGGGACCAGTGGTAGGAGTTGTACCATACTATGACACTGACTTCGGGTCGGTTGAGACTGACTTCGGGTCAGTGCAGTACTGGTCTGGGACCAGTGAGAGTGGTACATATTATGACGCTGACTTCGGGTCGATTGAGACTGGTCTGGGACCAGTGTTAGGAGTGGTACTTACTATGACGCTGACTTCAAGTCGGTTGAGACTGGTTTGGGACCAGTGGTACGCACTCTGAGACTGACTTTGAGTCAGTGGAGGATGACACTGGTCTGGGACCAGTGGAGTTGTACTCACTATGACGCTGACTTCGGGTTGGTTGAGACTGGTCTAGGACCAGTGGTACATACTCAGAGACTAACTTTGAGTCAGTGTGATACATCCTCGATCATTTCTTCTTCTTCACAATTCGGACAAAAGCAGAGCAGAACAGAACAAAGCAGAGCAAGCGCATAACAGAGCAAAGCCATACAGATAAGTATAGGGCAGAACAAGCAGCATAGAGCAGAGCAGGGCAAGTGTCAGGCTATATATGGTAGTGCATTCGATGGATGAATAGTAACGACCGATAGACAGATTGCAGAAGAAGTTCTCCCTAGTTGAGAGGGAGTGCTAAAATTGGCAACTAGGGCAAAACTTCATGTGGGTCATCTTATTCATGGCTAATAATATTTTTATTAGATTCCCCTCGTCGAGAGGTGTAGGATTGATATAAAGATCATCAAATTCCGATAAGTATTCATGGAGATATGAATTTATTTTGATTATGGAATTATTATCAAGCCGACCTACAACTCATGTAGGCTCAGAAGCCCAACAGTCGCATCTATTCAAACACCAACGTTGTGTATAAATATAGGACTTTTCCTCATTTGGACTCACTCATCTCATCACATCTCTCTCTCTCTACTGCGCAGAAAAAAGTATCTTCTCTACTACGCAGAAAAGGGTCTCTCCCTCACACATGTGAAGCTGGAAGTTGCTGAAACTGAAGCTGCAATTGCAGAAGTAGAGTTTGACCTGCGTGGACTAGAAGATCTCCTCATCTGAACTACGTTGTACGTTCATCTGAACCTCCTCTGGAAGCCGCAACTTTTGGTGGTGGAATCAAGTCAATCCGACGGACGGTTTGCAAGATATCGACTGCCCTAGTTTGAAGGAAGTTGAAACTGAAGCTGCAACTGCAAAAGTGAAGTTTGACATACGTGGACTAGAAGATCTCCTCATCTAAACTGCGTTGTAGGTTCATCTGAACCTTCTTTAAAAGTCGCAACTTTTGGTGGTGGAATCAAGCCGATCCGACAGTCGGTTTGCGAGAAATCGTCTGCCCTAGTTTGATGATGAAGCCGCTAATGCTGATGCTGCTGATCTAGGGTTTGCTACTGCTGATATAAATCAGATTTATTGTACTATTTCTCTCTGCTGAATTATTGAAGATAAAAGAAGATTTGATCAAAGGGTTTCCCCACACATTGTGGGGTTTGTCTAGCTAACCGCCACATCTTGTGTCTCTTGTCTTTGGCTTGTTTTCTGTCGATCGTTTAATGTTCTATCTGCACTTTACTTTATGTACATGTGATTGCTAGTCTGTGGAATATAATAAGAAAAAGAAGTAAACTGTTATAAGCATAGAACAAACCATAACTTAACAATATGACTCCTTTCATTCCTTCATCGTCCACTGAGGTTCCCAAGAGCTATATATCCTACATGTTGTCTACCATGGATTTTTGTCCTTCATGATCCCTATGGAGATGTTACGTGCTCTTGTTTCTAATGCTTCCATGATGCCATGATGCATCTTATTATCATTGTCATATCTTATAACACAAGATCTAGGAGCTTATGATAGGACTTTTGTGAGGGATACTATCTTACTCATAGGAGAGATTTGTTACTCCCTCTTTCCTTGGCCCTTTTCTTCAGCTTCCTCCATCTTTCAGTGATATGAGCTTCCAAAATCTTTCTATAGCATTGAATCTTAACTATACTTATTTTGTCTTGCTTGAGGACCAACCTTGACTTCGTTTTCTACACATGGTTGAGTTCTTTTAACCTTCAATATTTTTTCCATCAACTTGTCCTTCTCTATCTAGCATAGAGACCACAAGTTCTTGAATGAGGTAACCTTCTTGTTCATGGACATTTGTTACCTTGATTGCTACTGCATTATGGTTATCTTCCTTTCTAGGTCTTGTAGATGGAAGATATCCTACAACCTTTGATACCCTTTACTTTCATGTAGATCAGATTTCATGTGACCTTCTTCATTGCACCTTAAGAGAATGAGTTTAGCATCTACATCACTTTGATGTCTCCAATTTTGTTATGTGAGGGACTCTTTCATAAATATCCCTTTTCATAAATTCAGAGGAGACCTTTTGATGAATTCCACTACTTAGAGGACTATGTCTATTCTCCTTCATGCAAGAAATCTTGATAACCCATCCAATTCATAGATGTCATTGCAATCATAAAGTCATTAAACCAAACTTGAATATAGAATAAAAAGATACTTACTTGTCATGTGAAGATGAAATCTTAGCCTTGACGCTTTCTTGAGTGATCTCCTTCAATGAGATTCTTGCTTGAGCTACCTGGTACAAGAGAGTTCTAGAACCTTTCTTGAGACTTCGTTGCATTGTTCAGCACCAAGCACTACTGCGTTCTATGATATGTTGAGATTATTTGATTCCTTGACAGTGAGGATACGGAATCGAGATCAAGAATTTTGAGAGCATTGTCATGATGTCCACCTGAGATGTGCCATTGTGTTCTCCTTCTGAAGTGATATTGTTGTAATGTATGTTGTGACTATAGATCTTTGTAACCTTGTTGCAATGCTCCTTGCTGGAGTAGAACCTTGTTTGAGTTGACTAGCATGAGCAAAGATCTGTGTGGCCTTCAAGCATCGTTCAATACCAATCATCGAAATTGCTCAAGTCATTAAGATTGTTGTGGTATGACATGGGTTGTAATGACACCCAAATTTTGACTCTAGCACCGACGCTGTGAAAGGTACCGTGTTTTCCTTTTGTTGTAGTGTAGATTAGGACTGCTTCTTGGATTTTCGATCTTCTCCAAGATGATAATCTTTGACTTTGAGTTATCTTGCTTTGTAGTCATGTTGACAAGGTTCTTGGTGACCTTTTTGATGATCACTGTGGAGAAAAGGTTCTTTGCTGATGTAGACTACGTGTTGTAGACTTGATCCTTTATTCTTGAAAAAACTCTTGGTGAGGTAAACCAGCACTAAATTCTTCTTATAGAGATTCCAATTGATGACTACCAAGATTGTGACCCTTGACCTACTAGGCCACTCCAAGACCAAGACACCAATCCTCTTCTTACTGTTGAGATCATCATCAACATTGTTAATTTACCTTGATCATTATTCTTGCACCTTCACTGAGATGACTGTTGTATCATATCTCCATCTTCACTTAGATCATTATTGCACTCTTACAGAGATCATCATCATTGCTACACTGAGATCATTACTACACCACTGATATCTTTAATGAGACACCATCGAGACCACAATTGCATCTATGTTGGGATCATGATTGTATCTAGGAAGTAAGCCGAGATAGAGTGTATCACAGTGTGATCACAGAGATCCTTTTCATCACCAATATATCAAGGTTGTAACCACGTTTAGTATGTTGAGACAGTTTGTGACTGTAGTTATATGCCGAGACAATGAGTGTTTGCAGAGATCATTCTTATTATATGTATGCTTGAGACTATGAATGAGTTGTATGCTGAGACAATGAGTGAAGAGACCGAAACATTATCTCTGCAGTACCTATTCGAAAACACATAGACTATTACTCATCCAAGACCTAAACCATTGAGCTTGTCTGAAGTGACTTGACCAAGATTCCTGCACTCCTATACCCATCCAAAGTTCTGTGCCTCTATCATCATCTGAAGTTTCAGAGAGATCCGGAAATCTACCTTTCTATGGTGACCCTACACGCCTATTTATAGTAGTTAGGTCTCTGTAAATAAGCTGACATGTTAGGGTGAACTGATGTGTCCCTATTTCTAAGCCGACTTTGTCATTAATATTCATTTTGAGGCTCACTAAACTGTTTTCTTCATCGTTTTGCAGGCAGACTTCTTCTTGCTTGTCTTGGAGGACTGTGCTTGTCTTGGAGGGTTGTTCTAGACATGTATACATTTCATATATGCTCAAGAAGAGCTCTTTACACATGTCATTGCCTCTTTGACTTTCCTAGACCTATGGAATGAGCAAGAAACTCATTCTCATAATTTACAAAAATAATATTTCTTTTTCTTGACAAGTCCAAAGATCAAAATTACATTTGTAAATACCGAACCTAGTTACACTTTCTTCAACACAGAGGAGACCTTTTCTTTTGATGTGTTCAATGACTTCGCTTTCTTCGACGACTATGTCTATCCTCCTTTTTCATGCAAGAAATTATGATGACCCAACTAGCTTATAGATCTCCTTGCAAACACGAAGTATCTTTACCAAATTTGATTAAAGAATGAAAGATACTTACTTGACAAGTGAAGATGAAATCTTCATCTTGATCACTTTTGATGATGGTCGAAGAAGATGTATTAGTGCTTCTTTTTGGATGATCTTCCTCTAAATGAAAAGCCTTTCTTCAATAGAAGATTGTTCCTTTTACGATGACAATGCCTTTTGATCTGGCTCCTTTTGATAAGGATGATTTGTTGCTTCCTCGGATGATCTTCTTCAAGGACAAGGAGAGGATCCTTGCTTGCCTTATAACCTTGAAGATTTCTAGCCTTCAAGATACTTCGACTTCTTCGGTAGTGAATGAGTGCAAATCAAAATTGCTTCTAGGGTTTTGACTTTCTTCAAGATGATCTAATCTTTGTCTTTAAAGTTCTTCGAGCTACCTAGCTTTGTAGATAACTTGATGAGGGTCTTTGTGGTCTTTTGATTATGACTAGAGGATCCAAAACTTTTGTTGTAGACTGCTTCTTCGATCTAGGGTTTTATTCTTCAATGTAGATCTTGATCTTCGACTTGCATAGATACCTTTCTTGAAATTCGAACCTTCAATGTCTCTTTGTTTAGATGCCCTTCCTTTGACTTTTGCACCTTAGCTCTGATATCATGCTGAGAAACCTAGGGCATTAGCATTAGGTGATTAGTTATTGTTCGTGAATGCTTTTTACTTGTTTAGATTAGGATCTTCCTTATGTTAGATTATTAACGTTCTTCTTCATCAAATAGTAACCAATGCATGAACATAAATAGACAAGATACACAACATGTAGGCTATGAGCCAAGGCCAAAACCTCTCACTCTTTGAGAGGAAAAACTGCATAAATTTTTCTTATAGAGATTCCAATTGACGAATAGCAAGACCAAGACCCTTGACATATTAGCCACTCCAAGCCCAAGACATTGCCTTGTCTTCTTCTTCTCCTCCTTGATCTACTTGTCACCATCGAGATCTTCTTATTGTCTTCATATCAAGAGCATTGATCTCTTTCCTTGATCTAGTACTGATGTCCTTCCTTTAAGGTAGCACCAAGACCTTGAGGTTCCACTGCGTCACTGAATTGCAGCTCTTCCATGACACTGAACTGTCCTTGTAATCTTTGTTCTTGATTAATAAACTTCAGAAGAATCTGAATTCCTCTTACTGCAATGATATCTGAATTTACTTAACTGTAATCACCCACCAGAACAGAGATCCGAATTGCTTGATGATTGTACTAGAGTTCTAAGCCATTCACTGTTTTCTCCTTCTGAAAATATGCAAACTATTGACTGTGACTACCCTCCGAAAATCTCAAAAGAATTTGCACTCTCTAACTATGTCAAAGATCTAAATTTATCTCTGTCTTGCCCATACGAAAAACTCAGAGATATCACAGAATTGTTGGCTATCCTCCATCATCGAAACTTCAGAAGAATCTGAACTTGTGACAATGCTAATCCATCCGAAATATAGAGGGATTTGTATTCCCTTTGACTGTGATTACATCCAACCTATTTACTGCACCCATCTGAATCCTATCCAAACTCCTCTCTACCTTCTTCACCGAAAATCTCAGAGACATGCGAAGTCTGTTCTGTGCTTTCTGTGATGACCCTAGCCTTGTATATATAGTCATTCGTCCATATAATGAGCCAACCTTTAGCATCGGAATGGTTGTGTCACTTTGGGTGAGGCGACATGCGTTATTACTTAATTTTGTAGGCCGACATCAAGAGAAGAGGATTGTGCTCGTCTTTGGAGGGATTTGTAGACGCTTAATTGGCTCATATACATTTTACACATGCTCAAGAAGAGCTCATCATACATGACATTAATTTTGTGACATTAATGACAAATCCTAAGGCTCTCAATGGGAGCCATCTAAAAGAAAATCACTTGCTCATAAAACACATGAAGCAAAGCTTACAATAATAATTTTATTTTCTTCTTCATTACATCATTTACAAAAGTCACAATTACATGTTATTATGAAGACCAAACCTAGTTACACTTTTCAACACAGGCAAGGATCCACGCCACATGCCATGGTACAAGGGTAGCTATAACAAGGGAAGCCCACACTTAGGTGTATAGATGTAGGACGGAGCAATTGTGGTACATGAGTTACCCCTGCTGAGAAATCTAGGGCAAAGGGATGAGGTGATTTCTCTTGAACGATCACTGCTTCTGATCAATGTTTTAAAACTCCGACTCGGCCGAGGGTCGACTCCGACTCCGACTCCAACTCGGTATCGACTTGGCCGGCTCGATTTCAATGACTCGGTCGTTGTAAAAAATACATTAAATATTTATTTTTTTTTATAAAAAAACATAATTTTAAAGATTTTCATTCATGTTTCCAAACAACACAGCATTAGAATATAGATGGAGACAACATAATGATCAAAAGTAGGCTCATGAATATATCCATTATATCAAAATGGCACCCAGTGCACTGTCCAATACATACATGATCAAAGATTCAAAACAAAAACACATAACCAAGGAGGCTAGAAATGGCCTCTACAACAAAAGTAAACTGTGACCAGTACTACTGGGCCACTGGCTAGTAGCTACTACCAGAGGAGCCAAGTTCATGTGGATCAATCCTGGATCATCATTAGAGTCAGACAAGGGGCCCCATGACTCCTCCTCATCATCATATCCAACTGCAACTGTAGAAGTGGTAGCACTAACAGGTTATGCAGCAGATGCAAGCTGAGATAGAGAAGATATGCGGCTGCTGGTTGAGCAGAGGAAGCGCCTGCAACTAGAGTCCTTATTGGCTGTGAGGCTGAGGTTGGTAGTACAAGTGGATCGGGATCTACATTCAACTGAACATCATGTTCGAGTGATTCCTCCCTATGTAAATCCAAATCAAAATCAAACTCTGCTAGATGACTCTCCTCTACCCAATCTGATGTTGGATCAATGTCTTCCAACACAATGGAATCTGAATCAAGTCTTTTGTTCAGCAATTTGTCGCGTCTGAGCCGGAGGTTGTGTATTGGACATAGACTAGATCATTTAACCGTTTTTTATCCAAACGGTTTCTCTTCTTTGTGTGAATCCTCTCAAAGATAGACGAATTGTGCTCACACCCAGTAGCACTACAAGTTTGACTCAAAATACGAATTGCAAACTTCTGCAATTCAGGACAATGGCCACCAAAAGCCTCCCAACATTGTGCTGCAAAAAACATAGGAGTGTAATGAGTTAACTCAACAAAATTACAAATTATATCCAACTTTCAAATTATAAACGATTTAACAAAATTTTAAAAAAATATTAAGAATTTGAAAATTGAAATTTTTGTTTACCTCGCTCATCTGCTTCTCTTGCAATCTTTGCTAGGTTCTTCCCAAAGGTACCCAAGGCATTGTTGAAGGTCGTGAAGGGAGTTGGCTAAACAGAAATTTGGCTAAGTGTGGATTGTGGAGGTGACCACCGGGCAAGGTGTGCACGGGGTGGGCAACCCGTGACAAAGACACGAAGTCTGAAATTTGTCTAAGTATGAAACTTGGGGTTTCCAAGGTAATGCTTGTATTTTTATGAAAGTTGAAGATATATTGAAATCGGGCAGACTCATCTTCAGGGAGTTGCCCCTCCCTTTATACTGTTGCAATTGTGTTGTCTATGTATAATTGTTGTGGATAATGAATCTGTATGGGTGTTCATTAGTATAAAGGCTAAACTAAATACTTGGTAAAGAAAAATAAACTAAGTCTCGAATGTTAAGGCGTAGTCCATGAACATAAATATCGGTGAAAAGAAAGTGTTCGGTGGTGCCGCACCTTGCTATAATGATATCATGGGTTCAAAAAATACCCAGCTACATGTATAGGGCAATGGAGTTGATTGTTCCATCTTTTATCAATGATTACCCAAATGGGCCCATACTTAGCCACTTTATCCTTGTATGCCCTCTTTATTTGCTCCTTTGCTTGATCCATAGCCTCATAAAGGAAGCCATAGCCAATATTTTCCCATCCACCAACCGCAACACCTTAACCAGTGGCTCAGCAAGCTTCACAATCTATGCTCCCTTTCTCCAAAAACTTTCTTCACTAACTTTCTTTTTCAATTCTTTGCCTTTCAGTTTGTGAGACCACTAGCTTTGATTCCATTCATCACTGGAAAAGAACTTTTGCAAGTTTCTATTTTGGGAAAGCATAGATTGCAATGTCAAAAAATGAGTAGCAAATCTAGTGATGGCAGGCCTAATAATATCCCTGTCCCCAGTGTGTTTCCTCATGAGGCTCACAATCCATGAATGATTGTAGATAAATTTTGTTATGCTTTTGGCATGATCTACAGGGTTTTTGACCCATTCTAATTATCCAATATCCTCAAGCATGAGGTCTATGCAACATGCAGCACATGGGGTCCAAAAGATGGTCTTGTGTTTTTCCTCTAACAGTTTACCAGCAAGAACATAGTTAGAGGCATTAATTGTGATGACTTGAACATTAGCCATCCCCACCTCCTCAACAACCTCATCCAATAGCTAAAACAACAATTTCCCATCTTTTACCTTATCAGATGCATCAACTGATTTTAAAAACATGGTTCCCCATGGGTAGAAGATAAGAAAGTTTATGATGGTACGGTTTCTTTGATCAGTCCATCCATCTAACATGATGGTACATCCTGTTCTTGCCCATGAGTCCTTGAAATCTATCAAATACTCATTAATGGATGAAATTTATTTCTACAAATGATACCCCCTTAGCTCATGCATAGTAGGGCATTTGAAGCCTTTTCCAACAGCATGTATGGCATCAAACATAGGCTCATAATATGGTGAACGAGAAGCATTGAAGGGGATATCAGCATCATACCACCATCTAGCTATGTAATCACAAGCAGTCTCCCTCAATTCTTTCTTCCAATGGTCATCTAAAGTGGGTTGCATTTGACTTCTGCTAACTTGAGGACCATGTGCATCTGATGGAGAGGAGGGAGTGAAACAACTTTTGATATTCATATCACCCTTTTTCATTCCACCCTTTCCCTTTTCATGAATAGAATCAAAAGAGGGAGGAACATATCGGAAGGGGTTGGATGCATCGGTACGAGGGATAGAGGAAGAAACCTCAAAATCATAATGGGGGTTGGTAGCCATCATTTTTGTATCTCCCTCTTCCTCCCAACTTCAGCCTCTAACTCTTTTTGTTTAGCCTTATCTTCTTTAAACTTCTCAAAGCTGGCTAACAATTCCTTCCTAATCTCCCCAATTTCAGATGAGGTACATGGAGTAATTTGGCCTCTAATCCCCGCCAAGTGTTGTTTCAACCTATTAATGCCCCTAAGACCTTCCTTAATTTTCCTATGGCAAAATTTGCAATGCATTTGACTATCAACCATTTCCACATATGCCCAAGCAGCATCTTTCACTCTAGATGCCATTTTTTGACTTGGAAATGAAAGCAAACAATCTGAAAATGAAAAAAAAAAACATTGATTCAATGTTCATTTCTTTCACAAAAAACACTCTTTAGGATTTCTAGATATGCACCTAAAATTTAATAAGCAAAAACAAATTTGTACAAGTGAAAAAAATACCTCCAGGCACAAACTATCTCCTCAAGCTTGCTCCAAGAAACCAACTCCTCAATGCTGCTCCAAATGGCTGCCTAAGAAGCTCCTCACTACAGCTACAATGCTTGCCCAAGACTCCTCACTACTACTCCAAAAACAAACTCAACAACTCCTCACAAACTCTCACTGAAATTCTCACTCAAATGCATGAGATGGCTGTGAGAGAATGAGAGGGGTTGAGTGGGTTAAATAGAGTTTGGGAGAGGGGAATGGACCCCAAAGAGCAACAAACTAATTAATAAAACCATTTGGAGTCCCCCACACACAGAAAAATTATAAAACAAAATTAAAAATTAAAAAAAATCCGTTTTTTGGGGTTCAATGGTCGCTGTCTGTGACCCGGCCGGGTTGATACGGACTCGGCCGAGTTAATACTGAGCCGACTGAGTCATGCAATGACTCGGCCGACTCGGTATTAACCCGGCCGGCCGAACCGGTTAAGAGGCCAAGTTCAAATTTTTTTGATTGACTCGGACCAACTCAACCGAGACAGTTCCAAGCCGGCCAGGTTTAAAAACATTGCTTGTGATGCAACTTTTAGTTAGTCTTTTATTAGACGCTTTCTTTCTCTTGATTACTTTAAAGTTTTCTATCATCAAACAGCTACCAAATCATAAATAAGCATGAGACAAGGGACACAAAATGTAGGCTATCAACCAGGGCCAAAACCTCTCCAACTTGAGAGGAAAACCCAAACAAATTCTTCTTCTTAAAGAATCTCCAAGAGATGAATTCCAAGACCAAGACCCTTAACCTATTAACCTCTCCAAGGCCAAGTCACAAGGCTTCTTTGAGCAAGTTCTTCTTCCTTGAGTCAACGTTAGTCAAACTACTTGCTTCTCCTTAGATATCGAACACCCTTTAGATTTCAGCCTATTGGTTCAAACCTACAACTCTTGGCCTCTTCAAAAACCCTAGTTGCAACATGTGTGAGGGATCTATCCCTTGATTCCCTTCACTTAGATGGAGAATCCTTCTGCGATTGGCTTGTATTCTTAACTTGCTTTCTTCCTTAATTCAGCCTCCTAAGATGGCAATGATAACTTCAACTTCTTCTACAGCAGAGAACGCTAGCCCTCCTCGCACGTGTGAAAGGTATTTTCCCAAAACAAATCAGAATTACTTCAGCTTCTTCTCCTATTTTTCTTCTCTTGATGGGAGGCTTCTTTTCTTGTGTTTCTCGCACTTTTTCTTCTATTTCAGATGCTTGATTGAGTGCCCTTCAAGTGAGGCTGAGTTCTCTATATATATACAGTAGTCTGCCCATAAAATAAGCCGACTTGTGTAAGTGTGTAGGCCAACATGCTCTTCTACAATGATCTCCATCTTCTTTTTAGGGCCAACTTGAAATAGTACTTGTGACAAGGTCTTGGAGGGTCTTTGACACAAATAACTTCTCTTAATATGTAAGATGCCCAAATGGGTCTTCAATCCATGACACTGACTCAATAGACTTTATGACTTGATGACTAAACCTAATAGCTCACAATTGGAGCTTTATCTATAAAATAAAATTCCTTGAGCATGAAACCCATGACTCAAGCATAACATAAATAATGTTATTTTTCTTCTTTATGTCAACTACATAAAATCATGATTACACATGTCATTATGAAGACCGAACCTAGTTACATATTTCAAAACTCCCTCTTAACTAGGGAGGTATTCATAGTCCATACAAGGTACTTGGACATTCTCAATCTGAAGAATTATCATAAGAAGAGTCGAATTGATAACAAATTTGTTTAGCACCATATCATCCAGCATTGTCACATAACAAGGCCTTAACTAACAGCGCTATCTCTCCACAAGATCAGAGCAAATGCTAGCGAGACCAATGACTTATAGACACCCTCATCATTGTCTCTCTCGGAACATACCCTACCCAGGTTCTCTCAGAGTATGTTCGATCAAGACTATTCTTATCTTGAACTCCCAAAGCTCAGAATATCGGCCCTCTACGACTACTCTTATCTTGGATGCCCTACCACATCCTCAAAGAGTATCGGATGCCCTACCACATCCTCAAAGAGTATCGGATGCCAGATGCTTACCCAATCCTCCATTATATCTTCCCAAGTGAAGACAAGAATGATGTGTCTATCTCTCCCAATGGCCTTCACAAAAACTTACTGTTGTTAGTCCTAGTCTAGTGCATGACACATGAAGTAGAGAACCATATATGTCACTCCCTCTTAACCAGGGATGACCAACCCATTCCATAAAAGGAATGTACCCAAGCTCCCTCTTAATCACGGATTTGTGCAAGCTCCCTCTTAACCAGGGAAATGCTTCCAGCAGCACTTTAGGTGGAGATCATGGGACAACCAACTGCTTGGAGACTTCATATTTTTGGGACTTCTTCGTAGGGCATTGACCATCCATCACTTTCATTCATGAATCATGTCAGTCATGTTATTCTTTCTTTCATTGGAAAGTAATTCATGAGTCCATATCTGACCTTTCCTTCATGCCTTGTTACCTTCTTCACATCAAGTTTGCTTTAGGATCTTTCATCCTACCACATGAGTGTCAATTGTAGATGACATCTACAGCTCTTCCTTTGGTAGCCCTGCATTAGCCCTTCCAAATATTGTTCAACAATAGAAAATGAACATTAAATCAAAAATACCTTTGCGATTGTCTTTCATCATGACATCTCCTTGTTTGCATCAACATCCTGCATACATATTGACGCATCTCCAAAAAGATATACAACGTCAAGGGTTTCTTTCTTTTTCAGACTTTATCATGATCTTCATATCTCTCTCATGGAGATATCATAGTCAAATCTTCTAGTAGTCCTTGGATGTTGATTGCCTTTTCCATAGTTGCATTTTTCATGATCTCTTCCTTTCTTTATTCACACATTTCCTCCCAGGAACTTTCAATCATAGTTCCTTAAACTTTGTCAACCACCTCATATTTCATATGAGGACATATTATGTTGATTACATCTTGTCAATGTGTGGATCATGCCTTCCTGCATCCTTCCAAAGGTGGAGATCCTTTTATTTTGATCATCCTCTCGAGGTAGAGCATTCATTCATGATATTTGCAACCATATGACATGTCTTATATGCATACATACCTCGTTTCTTTTTTATTTTTTTTAGGTCATCTAGACTTCCTTCAACAGCTTCCTTGACTAAAAGAGCTCCAATCATCTTAACCTGCTTCGTATCTTATGACATCATACCTTTATTCCATGAATCCCATACAAGGTGGAATTCTCAAAACACTTGCTCCTTTCAATAGGTGAACCTTCCAGTGAAGATTCCAACAAAGGATCTTGATTATCCTCATCCGGCAAATGCTCCTGTTGAATGATGTATAATGAGCCTTTTATACCAAATGGCTTTCTTCTTTCCATAGGTGCTACTTATGCTTCTAATGAGGTTACCAAGAGCTACATATTTCTCTAGGTGGCTACCATAAACTTCTATTTCAGCTATCTTTCATGTCATGAGCTCTTGCTTTCAATTGTATGCTTCTATGATGCCATGATGCATCCTGTCATGCTTCTTAGTACTTCCTATCATGATAGCTATACAACAAAACAACAGACACTTGTAAAAAACTAGGCGAGGAAGACTATCTCAATCATAGGAGAGATCTTTTACTTCCTCTTTCTTGGATTTCTTATTTTCAGCTTCCTCCACTTATTAGTGATATGGGCTTCTTTTCTTCCTCTTTTGTTGTTGTCCTTCTTGAGTTTAGGGCAATCTCCCTTGTAGTGCCCATATTCTTTATCCATAGCATTGAACCTTTGCCATGTTCTTCTTTCTTTTCTGAGGACCAAATTTCCCAAACTTCCCTTTTCTCTTTGCTATAGCAGCATATGCTTGAGTTTGCTCATTTGATCCTACATCAGATTTTACCTTCAATTTGGCCTCCTAAGATGGTAGTGATAACTTTGGCTTCTTCTGCAGCAGAGAACGCTAGTCTTCCTCACACATGTGAAAGGTATTTGCCCATAAACAAATCAGAATTACTTTGTCTTCTTCTCATGTTTTTCTTCACTTGATGGGAGGCTTCTTTTCTTGTGTTTCTCGCACTTTTTCTTCAATTTTAGATGCTTGATCGAGTGCCCTTCAAGTGAGGCCGAGTTCTCTATATATACACTAGTCTGCCCATGAAATAAGTCAACTTGTGTAAGTGTGTAGGTCGACATGCTCTTCTAGAATGATCTCCATCTTCTTTGAGGGCCGACTTGAAAATAGTACTTGTGACAAGGTCTTGGATGGTTTGTGACACAAATAAATTCTCTTAATATGTAAGATGCCCAAATGGGTCTTCAATCCATGACGCTGGCTCAATAGACTTTATGACTTGATGACTAAACCTAAAAGCTCATAATGGGATCTTTCTCTATAAAATAGAATTCCTTGAGCATGAAACCCATGACTCAAGTATAACATAAATAATTTTATTTTTATTCTTTACATCAATTACATAAAATCATGATTACACATGTCATTATGAAGACCGAACCTAGTTACATATTTCAACAACCCCGGCCTTTGTTTTTCCACCCTTCTTCATATGTTTTTTGCCTTTTATTGATTTTTCTTTCTCTAAATTGCTCGGGGCTCCAGGGAATGAGAGCATGATATGAATGATATGGCAATGGATACCCCCTTAGGTTATGGCATTTCATCACCGATTAGGGGTTGGGACAATCATGGGTTCCTTAATGATACAAGGGGGCTCACATAAGGGGCCCTAGGAACCAGGGTGATGGCCATAATGATAAGAGTAGAGCTCATGTTTGGCTTTTGCCCACATGCTAAATTTGTATGTTCCGACCATCTTTTGCATTTTCTTGATATTGTTTGATGAATAGATCTAACTAAAGAAAATAAAGAAGAAGATAATTAAAGATTCACAAGCGCTATCAAGGTTAAGGACAAGCAGATAAATAGTTGTTGCTTTACATTTTCTAACAGATGCAAGGGGAATAAAAGGTATAGGTATAAGGACATGTGATGGAAGAATAGTTGATGAACCATGTACAAGAAAGAGCTTCTTACAGCATCAATGGATAGGACAGCTAGCAACCCATGTAATCCAGTGGATGGTTACCTTTTATATGGACTTCAACAATGTTTATGTTTTGCAGGTACGAAATGAAAGTGAAGAAGATTGACGATAAGAAGACCAAAGATGAAGACAAAGTGAAAATTCAAAGAAGATGAAGATGGAAATGGGACCAATTCAAGGAGAGAGATGAAGAATGCATCATAAGCAGTGAAACATGAATCTCCAACCACTCACGATTAATCACGAGTCAAACTCTGCTCCTCCCTCAAACGATCCGATTCAACTCTGGGCAAGTCAAACTCACATTGACTAAGTTTGACTCGCGACTCACCGATTAATTGTGATTTAGGCAACTGAGGTGATTTTCAGCCCTCTACTCGATGAGCACGGGTTTTAACATTCAGGGTTGTTGCATTGTTTGCCATGTGTTTTAGTTAGGTTAAAAATTAAACGTCGGCCTGTAACTTACTTCTCACTACTCAGACCCAACAACTCATACGCTGAGAAGGTAATAGAGGCATGGTTTCAGTTTCAGTTTACTCTGTGTAATAAAGGCATAGTGTGTAGTGTGCTCTAGCGTTAGCTTCAGCGTGTGCTTTGTCAGAGATTTCAGTAGCAATCCATTATCATATCATTTCAACAACAATCAAAAGATTTCGGACACTGTTTTTTTACTGATTAGTATGCAGTATTTTATAAACTTTTAGAAGCAAATGCTTCTGGTTCTATGTAGTCACTGGTTAGGAGTCAAGACTCAGTACTTTGGATCATGTTTGGACTCCACATATATGAGATACTTATTCATTCATTATATTTTGGACATCTATTGATATTATGGATTGTTTGGACATGGCTTTATTGAATATCAAAGAAAAATGGTTTTTTTTTAAATTCATTATATGTGTATATCTTTATTTATTGAATTCACCGGTTTTTTCCCGATTTTTTCGCAATCCGATTAAAACTCTGCGCTCTTTTGCCTTGCTGATTTATTGCCAATTCCAAGCCTGGTAACATTGATCATAAGAACTTGTTAAAAGGAAATATGAAAAAATAACTCCTACTTGTGATGTTTAATGAATAAATAATATAATGAAGTATGTAAAGATGTAGACTAATTCTAGAAGTCTGAGTAAGATTGGGAGATGAGAAGAAACGAGAGATGTTAGGGATGAACATCGGTTGAGAGATTCATGGAGATATTGTGGAGATAATTATCCAGATGGTTTCAACCAAATATCTAATTAATACATGGTTAAAATGGCCACATATCATTGTATAAGGGACCATTTGTACAATAGCATATAACACGGGAATGATTGGTTGTTATAATTTCCCTTGAGGGGTATTTGCAGTATATTTCCTGGTCTTCCTTGCTTTGCTTAATGTAGATTGCATATACATATGTAGTTAATTTGTCGCTCCACACTCTGATACATCTTCCTATGTGTTTCCACTGATTGACAACAGATTCAGCCTTTTTTGCATAACACAAACTATCTTCCAATTCTTGTTATTTAAATTAAAACAAAAAAAGAACTAAGCAGAGAATGAATATGCGTTTAAAAAATTGATTGTGTGAATTGAAAAGAAAAGGCTCCACGGTGCATGTCATATACTTACATAGGTAAATAAATTATAAAGCCATGTGAGGAGGAAATTATTTAGATGCAATAGTTGTATAACTACTACATATTTGTTTGCAGCGAAAGATAACTGATTAAAAAGAATATGACAAAAGAAAGGTGGTCCAATTAGGAGAATGCAACATACAATGACTCAATAAGAAAGATCTGTCGGATGGAGCAAAATATTAGGTGTTAATAGTAGCAAATTAAGTATATGATGCTTGGTGGAGCGTGGAGAATGCATTAAAGGCATAGAGAGGGTACGCCAAGAGATGAGCAGTCTCACAAGGGTACAAATAATGCTTTCAAGTACCAAATAGAAAGGCTGGTAAGGCTATAATTATGGAGGCTCGCAATGGGGGAAATAGTGGCAGAAGGAAAGAATAAAGCATAGGAAACCAGTAGCAATAAGTTAACTCATATGCCCAACACATATCAACACTAATGACTTACGAAGTTTCCCCTCCTAACAATAGGTAAGTGTTAAAATTCATTTGTTTATAAGTTAAGTGTTCAACACAAGCTTAAATAATCTCCAGTATAAAGCCAACACAATTTCATTGATTTGCAACATTGATACTTACCAATTTTAATCAAATAGTTCCAAACCAATAGATCTCAACTCTTGCCATGCAAATTCAGTAGAGAGAAAGAACTCCTAAATGTAAGCCTTCAATTATGTTCAAGATATAAGTCAGTTTGGTACTGACCTCTGTAGGTGCCTGATATATTCCACCCTGAAAAAGGCCCCATAACATTTTCACTTCTTCCATCAAAGAAATGCTGCCATGATTTTAAACTCGAATCAGTTTATGTGTTTAACAATATACCATTCTAAATGTCCTTTACCATGTAAAAAATTTACATGCCTTCCAAACAAACAATACATGATGCTCTCTGATAACAATAAGGAAAACTAAACTAGTAAACAAAGGAACAAAAGTAAATAAATATAAAAACAACACGATACTCTTTGACCTACTCGCAACATAGTATTTGAAAATTATCAAAACATACGGTAGTAGTACACAATATGTCACTATACAATAGAAAAGACAAAAAGAGAGAGACCGGAAGATAGTGCCTCATCATGAACAAATAATGCAGATCTTGAAAAAGCCAAAATATTATTGTAATTTGTGATGAAACTAAGCAACAATAAACTGCTCTTGTTTTAGTGTCTGAGAAAGTAGAGGCTGCGTAATCGATAACAGGATGGGATCACCTTTGGTCGAATATGAAAAATATTCATAGTGAGCTATTTCAACA
The DNA here is from genome assembly GCA_000404065.3 of Pinus taeda. Classification (NCBI taxonomy): domain Eukaryota; kingdom Viridiplantae; phylum Streptophyta; class Pinopsida; order Pinales; family Pinaceae; genus Pinus; species Pinus taeda. The sequence goes on along the minus strand of APFE030412144.1, from coordinate 574 downwards.
TTTTTCATGAAAACAACAACTCTATGATTATATTAGCATAATGTGTTGGCCTTTTTGTAGACTCTATTAGCTAGGTCATCGAAAATATAACTGACTTAAACAATCCAAAAGACTAGGATCATTTTACTGCGTTACAGCCTATAGGCTATCATTAATTATAGGATAGCTATTAGAAATATACAAAAGATCCATGAATTTTCAACGCAGCAAAGACAAGATGCTCAAGAACCACAAAACCCCTAAAGGGAAGATGTTAGCCCCAACTTGGTCACTTTGTCATATTTTGGCTTATGGTCTATTTTCTCTTTAATAACTTATATGCAGTTGATGGAATTATCGTTTCCATACAATAATGTACTTTATGTGTAGGTTCAGGTTGTGAATTAAGTCTAAAGGTCATGTGACCCCTCATATTGTATCAAGATTGTCCCAATTTAAAGACTCTGCCTAAGAAGGTTGCATTTGGAGGATTTTGGTTTTGGTTGGTGCTTTGATGCATAGTAGTTTAAGGGTTATCATCTTGACGGCACCATCATTCCATGTGTTGGAGGCTTGCATGTTTGATCTTGATGGA
>APFE030412138.1:0-26627 GCA_000404065.3 Pinus taeda | reverse complement strand
CAATAGGCATCAATTTTAATATTTAACACATTAACTATAGCATTAAAATGATAGATTTTATGTACTTAAAGTGGCATAACATAGTGATAAAGTTGAATGAAGTGAAACTCCAAATGCAATCTCATAAGAAAGGAATAGAGTAAATGTTGTGTATTTTGGAGATGATATTTTGATTATCTATATTAACCCAAAAATCACTTTTCTTGAGACAGCATATGGTAATGGTTTTGATTATCAATATTGACCCAAAACACACTTTTAGTTATATGTATTTCAAAATTATAAAATTTCTAAATTTCTAAATTGTGTATTTTTATGGTCTTTTCCTATTTGCACTATTCAATGGAATACAAATAATAAATATTCATTATTGGGTTCTTATTTATTCACGTTTATATTATTTTGTTAAATATATGTATTGTTAAATTAAGCTTTTGGTATCTCAATTTTTTTTTCTTATTTCTAAATTTTTCCTAATGAGAGAGAGTCATTTTTCATGAATATGTAGTCTCTAACATTAAACTCACTATTCTACCATAAATTAGTCAAATCATCATGATGAGAAAAATATACAACTAGGGAAAACACATTGGTGACATGCTGAATATGAACCAGTATGAATGTGAAAATTTTAATAAGTCTATTTGGTTCCCTTCTTTACTAATTTGGATAGACATGAAACAAACTTCACTAGTTACTCCTCTAGAAATATTTAAAAATCTTCCAATAGATGGAGAGTACCTCAACACATACAAAAAATGTTTCCTCCCTCATCGCACATTCAATTGTTGCTACAAATAATTGAATTTTGGTATGTTGACTCTTTAGATGTAGATCGGAAAGATATTCTGTATCAACCTACAATTGACAAAATGTATATATGATCAGTTAATAATCTAACATAATACAATTCCACCACAAGCTCAAGAAAAATAAGTGGATATGGTTTTAATCCTTCTGGATATTGAACAAGAAGAGGAAAGGGAAGCATAGTTAGACACAACCATTTAAATTTGACCTCATAGTACCTGTGACATAATCTCATAAGAATATTGCAAGCGAAGACTCATTGAGTTGGAAAACAATAGGACATAAACATATACAATAAATGGGAATGAAATCTTTCTAGGTATTCAACTAGAAGACCCACAATATCAATAGAATCTACACTAAGTCGCATGAAATACTTTTGAGGTTACACTATAAAGGGTAGAAAAGAAAAGAAGCCTAGAGAATTAGAACAATTTCTAGAATAATCCGTTGGGTCCGACGTCTTGCAGTTTATTCGACATGGAAAATATGTATTCATTGAAGGATTACTATAGAAAATGATGGTATTTCAGCAAACACAGGAACATAAAAAATCGACTCGAGACAAATTGAACATAGAAGGAAGCTCATCATAGGCAGAGGACGAAGGATAGTTGACTGAACACGATAGGAATAAAAATATCTTCAATATCGACTTGACTTTTGATTCACCCCATGTTACTACGATAACAATTATAGAAGGAAAAGATGATCAAGATAAAACCCGATCCAAGCGGACTGATCAGGACAAAGTTTCATCCAAGCATTCTAGGTTTGATGACATATTAATTTGGATAGTAAAAATATTCAGCCATAAAGAGAACAACATGAAATGGGGATTTGGTTGGAATGTTATAACTCGGAAATAGAACAACATAATATAAACATTCCAATAAGAATTAATGATCCACCTTTTGCAGTCCAACAATTAGTACATAAGACGGTAATTATGCTAATCATCATAGTTATAAGTTAATTCTTAGGTTTATGGAATATATTTAAACCCCATGGAATATTTTAGAACATTCATAGTAATATTTACATATTTCACCGCTAAAAGTTTCCACTAAGATTTTTTGTTCTTGTTGAAATATGCATGCAAGTTTATTTATTTTTATAAATAACCACAATATAATTTGTAATAAAATTATAATTTAGTTAATTTATATTGTTTTTTTAAGCTATGAATTGTGATAGGAATAATAGGGTACCCATTTTGATGGTTATCATGAATTGAATTTTATTTTCACTTCGATCCATTGGATTTATATGGCTTCCCTTGTTTGTCTTAATTTTATGTTAATATTTTCTTTTAACTTAAATTGGAAATAAATTACAAAATAGATATTCCTATAATTATGGTCAATAGTACGAATAAATCTTCCATGTTTATAATTTAATTATTAGGTTGATCATAGATATTTAAACCCCATGGAATATGTTGGAATATTCAATGTAATATTGACATATCAATGATAAGATTTCTACCAAAATTAGGTATACTCTATTAATTAAATTATCTCAAATTAATTAATTTAAGAAAATGGCATATCAACACATCATATTGGGAATGTGGTATTTCTAAGCCATGGTAATGTAAGAAGAAATGTTTCCAATTAAAGGATTTCCACAATAATAATGCGGTGAAACTACATGGATAAACATATTGTTATCTATTATATAGCTCCAATAATAATAACAATAATAAAGATATAGTTTAGTTAACTTTTATAATTTTTTTAATCTCGTTAATGCAATATGTATAATGGGGTTAGTGTTTTGATTCTTATCATAGATTGATGGCTATAGAATTTTTTCAATCCATTTAATTATATGGTCACAATAGTTATAATAAAAGCAATAAATCATTTTATAGTCAAAATATTCTATATATAGTATATTTTAAATTAATTCGAACAATTTTTTTATTATAAAATTCAGAAGGAATGGAGATCATAATTACATTTTAGCTAGGTCTTAACCTTCTATTAATGAGTAATATAAAAATACTAATTATTTATTATTGAATCTCTAGCATCAACCTATTTATTATTGATAATTAAATTAAAATTATAGAAGTCCTATTACAAGGGATACACACTATCAACATAACAAAATTAAAGAATCATAATTATGAGATTTATTTATATGCATTTCATATTTGTAAATTAGGTATTCCCATTTTTTTAGTCACTAATATTTATATTTATATACATAAATATATATGTTTGTAATATGATTTCTTTTAATATTTTTGTTTTGTTTTGTTTTTGTTTTCATTTTTTCTACTCAATTTTACCTTAAATGTTGAGGCTTTGTTTCAAAATCTAAGGTGTTGTTGAGTTCAATGCAATGGCTTCACTGATTTTCACTTATATGTACAATATATGAGATATTTTTCTATTAAAATTATGAAATCTCAAATGCATTCACATTTATTTATTTAGGAAAGGAATTTAAAGGATACAAACCAAAATATATTGACACCATTATACACATATTAATGTTTCTCTGACCTCATTATTCACGAAAATCCCCCTTTGAATGGGTGTGAGATATGCAAGACACCTTCCACGTGATTTGGAAGAGAATCGTATTACAATGTAAAAATATATATTTTTGATGGTTATTGACAAATTAATAAATATATTTTTAGGAAAAACATTAAAGTATATGGAAATGTAATAAAATAGGTATACACTCAATCGGAAAGATAATACTTTTCATTAAGAAGGAGATAATTGTTCAACAATACACATTGTTTAGGATTGGTAACACCTACATCACCTCCTATTGCAACTCTTCTACTCAAAACGTTCATATTTTTATTATATATGTACAATGAGAGACTCCTTAGTTCTCCTTTGGATCAAACGAAGCCATGAAGGTGAAATAAACTTGGACATGCATAAAAAAGCCTTAATGGAATAAAAGAAGCATCCATTGTTTCTTTCACTAAATTGTAATATAATTACGTTTATGCATCCTAAATTGTCTTTCATCATTTCAAAGAAAAAATATCATGAAATGTACACACCTTTCGCATTGAGGATTTTCATTGTTTCTATGTCACAAAGGCTCCCAACATGCAAACATTAAATGACCCGCAAATTTATTCCTTGTTAGTTATTCCCCACATGTTAGTTTTATCCAACAATGTCACAAGTAATTCTTCTTTGTTACTCACTTGATTTTTTTATATATTTTCCACAATTGCGCTATGTTTTTTCTTTCTTCTCGAAGGGTTCTATCTACTAGCAAAAATTTCAAGGATGGAAATTTATTTTAAAGCTTATAAACCTTGTCTAGCATTAGTACCCACTAATATGCATAATATAAAGTGTTTAATGATATTTTGGTAAAAATATTGATAGTTCTAATGATTTTGAAGTTAAAATAATTTCAAGTTATAAACATTGACAAAATAAATTAAAATATGTCAAAATTGATAACTATTTTTATCTAATATTTTGGAAAACCATGGAATATTATCCCACTCTAAATATTGCCCCAAATAAATTTGTCTACTACATTTACATTGGAACATTGTTTATTCTACCGAGAGCTCATAGACTATCTATCAATATCATCTCATTTTTCTCTCTACTTAGTCATGCCCCTTCCTCTTCAAGGGTGATTTAATTCCCAAATAATGAGAACTAAACATGCTTCTTTTGTTATACCTAACTACTTTAAGAATTAAATATGTTAATTGAGTATCCTACTAAATATATCTGGGATTTTCCACTTCCTTATTTGTATGGGTCTTTAGCTATGCATAATCATTTCTAACTTCTTCTTTGTCTCATATAATTGTTTGGATAACATTCTCCTTTTTGACATTCGCTAGGAGTATAAGAAATCTATTGTTCCTTGTTCACATTTGCTAGCAAGGCCCGTTTAATCATGTAGAAAAGTTGGACATATATATTTTAATTTGTGTGGTCCTATGCATTTTCCTTATGCATATGAAAATAAATGTACGAAGAATTGTGTTGATGATTACACTAGAATATTTTAGGTGTACTGTTAGGTCCCTATATTACTAGTGTAACCCCTTATTGTTATTAATACAACCACCTTATTATATTTTTGTGCCCATGTATTCCCCATATTTTTATTATTGTGCCCCATAGAAACCCATTATTATTATTATTATTATTGTGCACTTACATTAATATTGTTATGTAAGCTTTGATTATATTATGACCCCTTAGACTCTTATATATAGAAAGGAGGTCTTGTCATTTGTATCATTGAAGAATTTTTCATGTGTAATGTAAAGGAGGTTTCCCCCTCAAACAAGCTTCTTTCTAAGGCATTGATATATCTTTTCTGTCTTTTTGTGGGTTGGTTTCATAACATGTATTTATTGAAAAGTAAATCTCAGGCTTTCAAAACTTTTAAGGAATTTCATGTATGGATTGGATATGAAGCATAATCACATATTAGCTCTCTTCATACTGTTAATGGAAGATAATGTACTCTAATGAATATGAAAAGATCTCTACAAGCATGGGATTCAACATCATAGCATAGTTCCATAGAATTATCAACAAAAATATGCAGTTGAAGGAATGAACATTACTATAATTAATATAGATTGCTCAATGAGGATTTTCAAAAATTGAACACTAATGTTTTGGGATGATGTGATTCTATGTGCAATGTATGTGAAAAACTTATGTCCATCTCACGCTCTTAGAAAAATACTCCTTGTAAAATGTGGTATGGATGAAATCCTTTGATAATCCATCACAAGGTCTTTGGTTCATCTACATTCACTTATGTTTTTTATAGTATAGCCATTATTGCATATTGGGTATATTATTGTAAGTTTTTACTTCTAACTTTGTGGTTGTGACGTATCAGAATTTGGTTATGGTTCCCTCAAAGGATTTCAACATAATTTCTATTTTTCTCAGTGGTTTCAAAATGAACTAAACTTAATAGATGGAGTTCCTTCTAATATTTTACAATCTTTCTAGAATTTTCACTCTATGATTAAAACATAACTCGATTCTCATCTCGATATAATTTTTCTCTGTACAAGCATATATGTACAATAATAATGTTATTCCCTTTACAACAAAGTATTGGGTTGAAGGATTTCATCTATATTACTAAGGTTAGACTCTACTTATGTCAAAACCCTCTATAACATTCTTTGCTTGATTAATTTAGATTTATTACAGTCCAAACAAAGGAATTCATTTCTTGCATGTGTAGGTTAATCTATGACCAACTTTGGTTAACTTGTGACATTGTTTTGGGGCAAAAATTCATGCACGCTTTTTCGCCTACGCTTCAGCCTTCAAATACTTATCCAATGCTTCTTCATTATAGGGTTTCAATGTCGGTTGTAATTTTTGCTTGATTTTGGCCGCAAGGAAATTTGATTTTGTTTGAGTGTAAATAATACCCTTATCTAGCTAGGGATTTTCCCAAAAGGCCCGACACTCAAAACAATGCATGTATATCAATTTCAATTCAAGGGATTTACCCTCTCTTTTTTAGTGAGAATATTTGATTATGAGAAAATAGTTTTGGCTGTCTTATAGCCCCAACAATGTAAATCTTTCTTTTTATTCATAAGAGAAATTTATACAATCTATTTACTTGTTACTGTGTGTAATGAAGTGATTCCATCAAAAGTTTAAAATACTATAGTATTTGTTCTATTTATATTCTATGAGTACAAATTAGATATTCATGTCAACTCGATATATTTTGTTTTTGAATAATGATTGTATATAATTTAGTATTACTATAATTTTCATTGAAGAATATCATATGCAAATTAGGCAAGAGGCATGTTTAACCCTTTTCATGGGAGTTTGAGAAGGTTGTCCTTTAGGCCCTAATATAATTAATTTACCCAAGGTTGCTTGTCCCATGGCCAATTGATATGATTCTAGTGCTTTGACCTATAGCAAGCTAAACTAGTTATACATTTATTTTTCTACAAGTTAAACTATGTATAAATTTATTTTTATTACCGGCAATAGTTCTTCTCTGTAGTAGATTACAACAAACTATATTTTTATAGGTGAATAAGGGTTATTGTGCATGTTTTGTATATTTATCCATTCAAACAAGCTTCTTTAATTAATTACATAATATCCTTTTTCATCTTTGCACACATTCAAGTGTATTATTCTTTTGTGCATGCTTATATATTTATCCATCCAAACAAGCTTATTTAATTTATTATATAATATCCTCTTGCATCTTTGCACACATTAAAGTGTATTATTTTTTAGAATATGCTTATCTAAGATTTTCGTGATGGAAATATATTAAAGGATATTGCATTCATCCAACCAAGAACTATGTTTCCATGTACTTCCCCCAAAGCTCTAACTTCTACTTCCGAGGAAATCAAATAGTAGTCGTTTTCCAATTTACATTTCCTTGACCCTTAGCAATATCTTGCTACTTTTTGGGTATGAGTACAATCATCATTTCCGAATATACCTTTATATTTTATCGAACTCATTTTATCTCCAACGATCATTTTAAGTGAGTTTCACAGACGAAACTTTTTATTGAGTCATGTGTTTTCTTGGTAGTCTGCAAAATCGACAATTCAACTCTAGCAAAAAGGAGAACATTTTTTGATCTTTTTATCTTTCCTCTTCCTGGGTGCAACTCATTCCATGTGAATTAGAAGTCTAATATCACATTTAAGCCTTTAATAATTTTTCAAGAATCATAACAGAAAAAGACAAATTTTCTTGTATCTTAATAAAAATAAATATTCACACTGTCGTATGTCACATCACTTGATGCACTTTGAATTGTTAGGGGCAATTGAATATTCAATTAAGGTCATAATATAAATTTACCAATGCTTATTACAATTCAATTTTGTAATTAGAGGAAACATAAGAACCTTCAAAAAGACATATTTAACATGTTTAAAAAGGAAATTTATATTTTTTAAAATAATTTTCTTTGCTTTGAAAATTAATTTATTAAATTAAACACAAACATAAATCAATGGATAAAAATTCAACTCCATGTTTTTATTTTTTGAAATATATTTTGATTAAAATATTTGCAAACAAATTAAATTTAACATAAGTGAGTTAGAATATAAGATTGAACTTTTTGCTCGTTTTCGTATAATATTATGATATTATGTATCTGTAAAATCAAGACACAAAAAGGAAAAAAATAACACAACAAATAAACGCATATTAAAAAACAAAAAACACATTGTAACATTATATCATTACAAAGCATCAATTTCTAGCTAATTATTTTCTAAAATACATAGTTTCTTGCAAATTATGATAAATGTTTTGTGGTGTACGTTTTTAAATGTATTGAAAAGTTGTGCTTGCAAAAAAATTATTATCATAATCATTTGTGATATTATAGTAATTTTTATTATTCAAATATATGTTAATTGATAAATTTTATGATCATTTTTAGAAATAAATGAGATGTTATTAAATTGAATATGAATTTGCACATAAAATAAGTTAATACCCAAATTCAACTCGTTTAAAGTGTAACTGTTATATAGGATCTTTATGTATGGGTAAAGCCATTATATATGCACAAACACAAACATATACAAAAAAATAAAATATAATCACTAACATTTGAAATTCTACCATAAAACATAAAATTGTAATTAATTATAAGAATATATTAATTTAAAATAATTGTAATTTTAAAATACACAAATTGAATATTGGTGGTTACAAAAAAAATAAAAAAATTCATTCATGATGTCATGGTCATTGACCAAAATAAGTGAATTTTTATTAAATTGAGCATAGATAAGCTATGCAAGCATTCAATTCATTTGAAGTGTAATTCTCGCATTGGATACTATGCATTCTTAAAATCATCATATAATTTATTTGTATCAAGTTATTCAAATAAAAGTTTTTTATGCTTCAGAATTTATAGACATACAAACACAAAGAAACAATCTGATACATTACGTAAAATAAAAACACAAACATCTAAAATTCTACCATCATAAAACATGGATTTGTTACTAATTAACAATATATATTGGTTAAAATACTTCTCAAAGATGCATTGAATAGTGATACTTACAAAAAATCAATAACCATTCATGATGTTATGGTCATTTGAAAAAATAAATGAAATTTTGTTAAACTAATTGCTAATTTGAACAAGTATAGTTTAATACACATTCAATTAATTGGGACTATAATTCTTACATATTATATTTTATGTGTGTAAATCATCATAGAGGTGATTTGTATCAAGTCAATAGAAAATTTGGTCAATGGACATCCATGATGGGATATTCCAATGAAAATACTCTCTTTGTGTTCTAAAATTATAACACATAACAAAGAGCATAAAAGAAGACAAACACATACATTCATAAAAATAAAAAACACAAAACATTTAAAATTTTATCATCTAAACATCAACCTATAACTAATTATAAAAAACACTTATAAATAATATTGTGCATTCAATAGTGGTGCTAATAAAAATTCAAGTTCATTAATAATGTTGAAAGAAGAAGATTTTATTAAATTAAACAACAATTGCAAGATTAATAAGTTAATTCGTACATTCTACTCATTCTAAAAGTAATTATTGTATATCATACTACATATGTGTAAAAATATTATACCCAAACAAACAATCACACGCAAACAAAAGTGCAACAAAAATACATAGCATAAAATAAAACCACATACATTTAAAATTCTATCATCAGAAAACATCCATTTGTAAATTAATTTTTAAATTTTAAATGTTTTTTATGTTTGATAATATTTTTTTAATTTTACATTGAAATGATTTGTGGTTAAAAGGACATGCATGCTCAATAGTCCATGTGATGTTCTGATTATTTGTATTTTTTAAAATTATATATTGATTAAAAGAAATCAAGAAAACTTGTGATTTTCAAACATACAAAAACTAGTGATGATTCTTACAAGGAAAATCCATAGGCATTATTACTTGTGGTATTTTCATGGTCATTTGTATCTATAAAATTTATTGACTAAAAATATTTGTGAAATTTTCATTTTATACTAAATAGATTTGACAAGGTATAAACTTCACCCATTTTGTACCATAAAAAATTAATTAATTAATACACTAATTATGAACTTACAATCATTGAATTAAATACAAAAAATTGATTAAAATGTAAGTTAAGAATATATTAATTAGAAAAACAAATTAAATATTGAAAGTGGAACTGTGTCAAGAGGATGGGTTGGTGTGATGGCTAGGGTTTCTCAGTTTTTTCTCTTTCCTTATGTGGTTGGGTTTCTTCAGACATCAAATCCACCTTCTACGTGATCGCTAGGGAATGATCTCACTCTCGCGGGTCTGATAATGGAGTTTTTGAATGGATTCAATACTGATTTCAATCTCTTGCATGGGGATGGAGACTGACAGCCTGGGCCATCGGTAGTATCATTCACCAGATTGTCGATGTAGAGTATCTTCTTACCCTGTACATACACAATGGCATAGATATAAGTGAAGGATGTCCCATTCATGAGTTGGGAATGGACCTGTGTAAGATTAAGGTGAGTATGGAGCATAAATCTTATAACTTAAGCAATGTCTTTCGGTAGAAATCACATAAGAGAAAGTTTTAGCTGACACATTTCGAATGAGCAAGTGTGGTTCATCATAAGTACCAAAATGATGAAGCAGACTTGTTGGTTCAAAACACATGGGCCAAAAATTTCTCTTATGTGATTTCTACTGAAATATTTTGCTTAATTTAGTATGGATCGCAGAAGCTTGAATACAAAAATTTTATAATTGTCCACTCTTAGTCACAATAGAAATATTGATCAGATCTGAAGGAAAAATCTTGTCTAGAGAAGTGAATGTTCCACCTCAAACACATCATTTCATAGGTCTGTTGTTAAATATCCCAGATCTGGATATTCCCAATCCCCTAAGTACATTAGGTTGTTGAAATGGGGGAGTAATGTTAGATATGGAGAGTCTGCTTCACATTTTTCCATATCAGCATTTTCCTCCATCAAAGTGGGTGGGTTTGGTGGTTTGGCCATCGCTTATGAATTTAATACTACAATATAAACCCCTCTCACTCTTTGCATCTCCACACTTATTCATTGATTCGGCTGAAGATCTGTGTGACTATCAAGTATGGGCACTTTATCTGGTAGCCTTCCAATTGTTTTATCAAATCCCCACATGGAAAATCAATATTATTTTGGTTTCGGGACACAGAGAACATCAAACAATTAATGCACAATATCATGCACACTCTACGTATCCCGATGCTCCTACAAAGTCTAATTTTCAGAGGAAAATCCATGCAGGAAGATGTGATGTTACAAGATTATAACATCCTCCCATCATCCGCCATCATATTAAACTGGAGGCTTCGAGGAGGATCACCTCGACCAAGAAATTCAAAGGGCACACAGGGAGTTTTAGGATCTATTATTCACAAAGGAGCATAATCAAATCAAGGGTAAGCAAATGGAGACTTTTAGTTCATAGATATCGTCCAATCCAAATTTGTTGCCTCAACAACACTAAATAAGAAATACAATATACCCAACTCTTACATAGTGGAACAACTGAATCAAATCCAACTAATGACTGTAAATCTACCATAAACAAATGATTTGTGCACACAATATGAATCTCAAGCAGTATTATGCAAATTCAATAGTTTTTGGCAAAAACCAGTGGATCATTTCCATTGGATATTCACAAATTGTGCAATAAATTGTGAGATGCACCTTTTCTCCAGGGGCTTTTTCATAGAAAAATTTACATCGTGAGAGGATTGTGAATCTATATTTCAAGAGGATCCATGGTTTTGGGGCTCTGTGGGACTTTTTGTCACGCCTTAGTTCCCATATTTCAACGCCAATATAATGGTAGTATCTTGAATGTCAGTTTGGGTTAGATTGTATAATGTACCGTTATATTTTTGGCTCTAGAAAGTGATAGAAGCCATTGGGAACATATTATGGTGATATATAAAGAAAGATACCCAAATATTTGAGCAATAAATCTACACAATCGCCATAATTTATGTGGAGGTAGAATTAAACAAAGGATTGTCGGATCATATTTTGTTGACACACAACAAGAAATGCTCGACACAGTTCCTAGATTTTTGGAACACAACATTGAGATGTCGAATAAGCCAACAAATGGGACATCCACAAAATTCATTCCCTGATGTCAAGAAAGTGCCTCAAAGGAAGAAGAAAACAAGAAAGTAACTGAAGGGATGGAAATTGCCACAGAATTTTCCTGATGAAGAAGAGGATTATGAAGAAGTGGATCCTCCTACCAATGAAGAAGACCAAAATACACAAGAAAATGGAGAAAAGGGGAGCCTTATTCATCAAGTTTCAGGAATTCAACCAAACACATCGAGGTAGGAGATGGGATTCAGTGTAGAAATGAAGACAAGGGACTCAAAATTTCATCATGTATCTGAAAGTTTTGATTCAGATAAGGTGTAGTGCCCACTCTAGTTTCTTGACTCTAATATGACATTATCTTACATACTTTAGTCTACGAGTAACTCAGGCTGAGGATCTAGAAACGTGACTCTATTATCAGTGAATGTGATGGCTATGTATGTTCTCTATTAATATTATGATTACGATATAATTAATGGTTATGTGTCCTCTCTATTAATATCATGATGGTGATAGTAGTAAAGGATAGACATGTTTCTATTGATGTTATAATGATGATAGCGTTGATCTATATGTATGGTTCCATTAAGGTTATGACGATGCTAGTCTTGATGGAGGTATCCCCTATGTTAGCTACTTACATTAGCTACTTAGGTATACAATCGGTCTAGAAATCCTATTATAAGTTATACACACCATCAACATAACAAAAAATTTTCACAAATTTATTTATATGTATTTCAAATTTTGTAAATTATGCATTCAATTTTTTTTAATCACTAATATTTATATTAATATACATTAATAAATATATATATATATAGATATATTATATATATTATATATATATAATATATATATATATATATATATATATATATATATAATATATATATACACATTTGTAATACAATTTATTAATATATTTTTTAATCGAATCAAGGGCAAGCAAATGGAGTCTTTTCATTCATAGATATCCTCAAAGGAAAATTTGTTTCCTCAAAAACACTAAATTAAAAACACAATATACTAAACCCCTACATAGTGCAACAACTGAATAAAATCCCAACAATGACTGTAAATCTACCATATACAAATTATTTATGGATAGCATATTAATCTCCAGCAGTATTATGCAGATTCAATAGTTTTTGGCCAAAACAGGTGGATCTCTTCCCTTAGATGTTCCGTAATTGGACAATAAATTGTGAGATGAACCTTTTCTCCAAGGGATTTTTCATAGTAAAATTTGCATCGTGAGAGGATTGTGAATATATATTACAAGAGGGTTCATGTTTTTGGGTCTCTATGGGACTTTTGGTCACCCCTTGGTTCCTAGATTTCGATGCCAATATAATGGTACTATCTTGAATGTCAGTTTGGGTTAGATTGCATAATGTACCCCTACATTGTTTTCTCCATAAACTGAGAGACGCCATTAGGAACATATTTGGGTGATACATCAACAAAGATACACAAATGTTTGAGCAACAAATCTACACAATCGCCAAAATTTATGTGGAGGTAGAATTCAACAAACGATTGACGGATCATATTTTGTTTACACACAACAAGAAGTGCTCATCACAGTTCCTAGATTTTTGGAACACAACATTTAGATGTCGAATAAGCTGAAAAATGAAACATCTTCAAATTCATGTCATGATGCCAAGAAAATTCATCAAAGGAAGAAGAAAACAAGAAAGAAACCCAAGCGATGGCAATTCCCACAGAATTTTCCTGATGAAGAGGATGATGATGAGGAAACGGATCCTCCTACCAATGAAGAAGCCAAAAATACACAAGAAAACATAGAAAAGGGGAGCATTGATCATGAAGTTTCAGGAACTCCAACAATCACATCGAGGAAGGAGATGGTCCTCGTAGCAATGGAGACAAGGGACTCAAAATCTCATTATGTATCTCAAAGTTTGGATTTAGATAAGGAAAATCCAAGAATGAATGAAGGGACCCATCTAGCACTTGTAATTGCCACTACTTCCTAAGGAGAATGGATAATGGTTAAAAATAAGAAATGGAGAAAAGGGTAACTTGTTTACCACCATTTTGGAGTCATATTTTTGGTCTCTGTGATCACCAATTTTTATTGGCATGATTAAATGCATTATCAACATCTACAACATTTATTTTTTTTGTCATTATAAAATTATAATTTTTCCTAAGGAAAAAAGAATATATCAATTATAAATAATTATAAGAAAATATGATTTTCAAATAAACATTGAATAGTATAGTAATTGTTACAAAAAAAATCTTTGTCATTCATGATGTCATGGTCAATTACCAGAATAAGTGAAATTTTATTAAATGGACCATGGATATGTTACTGCAAGCATTAAATTCATTTGAAGTGTATCTCTTGCATTGGATACTATGCATGCTTAAAATCATCATAGAAGTTATTTGTACGAAGTTTATAGATAATTTGATTAGTGACCTTCCATATGGTATATTAAATAGATGTTAAAATGTATTCATGTTGCTAACAATAACCAACATTATGAGGTAGAGACAGAATAGATGTTAAAATGTATTCATGTTGCTAACAATAACCAACATTATGAGGTAGAGACAGAATTAGATTTAAAATGAATTCATGTTGCCAACAATAACCAACAGGGTGAGGTACAATATGTCTACTAGACTTTTACTAAGATATAAATAAATATTTACATATTTCTTTTGGACTTCTACATAGGCCTAAATAAATATTTACTCTACTCCACACTATCCCCATGGATAGAGTCAAGACCACAACGGATGACTTTTTTTGAATTTCTCAATCTAATTACTCCAGTCCCAGTATTTCGGCAATGTCAGTAGTCGCTCAATGCCTCTAGTCATCACTAATTGCCTCTGAGTCATTAGAAAATTCAAAAGCTCCACAACGTGCCTAATAAGCCTATGACATGTTGATTTTCAACAATGAAATGAAATTGTTGATTTTAAACAATTCAATAAAACTGCATATAATTCGGTGGAATGAAGAATAGAAGAAATGGTTGTTGGGGTGCGCATTGGCTGCAGAAAATGAGAACGAACGAATTGGAATCTGCCACTTTCAACTTCTCACCTAGATAGTCTACTTGCCATTGGCCATTATTGGAGGATGGGTTCTGAGCAATTGAAACTCAGTTTTCCATTAATTATTATTGTTCTCTTTTGTTTTATTAAATTTCATATTAATAATTTGTTTCAGGGATCTATTGGGTGTATTTGATGACATTCGATTGATAGTTGCCTGTCAATTTATTTTTTTTTAGATTTTATATGTGAGTTTGAATTTTAGTAAAAGGGTTTAAGAAAATTTAATAGTATGTTTAAAGTTTATTTAGGTTTATTTTTAAATTTCTATAATTTTTTTATTTAAATTTTCAATTTAATTCTCCATAAAGTGAAATCCATTTTAATTCTTCTCATTGCATATAATAATATGATAGAATTTATTTTATTATTTTCCCCATTTTATTGTAAATTATTTCTCAAAATTTTAACATTGTAATAATTTTTCTCTATATATTATTATTAATACCTATTTTATAATTTTTTTGCACAAATATGGAGAATGAAGATGATTCGGAATTACAATTTGTAATTTTTTGTTTATTTATATGTAAAATATATTAATATTTGTAAACAATCAAAAACTATATTGATAAGATTTGTATTTATTTTCACAGAGGGGAGTTTCGCTCTCTCTAAGACCTCAAGATAGCTATGGATATGGTTATATGTGAGGTATGTCTAGTGTGATTATGGTTATTTTTTTATTATGTTTTTTCTCTCTTCTTAAATAATTTTACAAAAAAAATTGTGGAGTGTAGTAAAAATTATAAAATGGTAATAATTTGTTTAAATAAATTGATATTGGTAATGAATGAACAATTAAACTTTAAACAAAATAAATAACTTGAACTTCTTTCTCCCACAATGAACCTGGGTTACAACTTCTTTTCCTCATTGATCAAACCTTAAGCTCCTTCGATCTATGCCTCATTTATTAGTCACCTTAGTCTTTGAATGGTGATTCATTTAGGGCCAACTTGGTCCAATCTCACACTTCCCCCCAATAGTCCACATGTGTCCAATACAAAAATTTGCAACCTGGATCTCTGATTCAACTAGCAAATCAATATCAATAAGAGGATACACGTACCTTGCTTTCCAATATACTCCTGGTCCTCTTGTCCTAAAGATATAAGCTTCTGGAGATATGGTTAGGGCACACCAACAACACTAAATAGCTACTCCCGACTATGTTTCCCTTCTCCAAAGACATTCTCTTCTTATGATTTCCTTTCTATACTTCCAAAGTATTATTTTGGGCGTAAGGAACCTACTCAAAATACCTTACAATTATTTGTCTCACAACAACAAGTGATCTGAGCTATCTAGAATTGAAGACACTTCTGTTCAACTACCTCTCTTCTTGGAGTAACTATAGCTGAGCTAGAGATGTTTTACAAGCCCTCTTGACCATCCAAATTATGCCTCCAACTTGATGTTGTAACAACAATTCCCAGGATACTAAATCTCATTAAACTCTTTAGATATAGAAACACAAGAGATCTAATATTAGACTACAATTGACCATATGCTTAGAGAACTAAGTCAATAGGCTAACAAAATATTCCCAATTCCACCACAAGCTTGAGAAGGGATAGGGGATATAATTTTACCCTTTTTAGACACTGAAAAATAAGAAGAAAGGAAAGAAAAATTATACCCAAGGCCATTTAAATTTTACATCTTAGTACCTATCATAGAATCTTATAAGTAGATTGTAAGTTGAGACTCACAATGCTTGAAATTGATTCACACATCAACATATAATACCGGTTGAAAAGAAAATTTGATTAGTATTTAACTACAAGGCCCACAATACTGATAGAATTTAGACTCAATTTCCTAAGAAGTGTTGGAGCATACATAAGAAAAGGGTAAAAATAGCAAAGAAGCATAGAATTGCAACAATTTCTAGCATCATCTATCGGAAGGGCCACCTTGTAGTAACTTGGACATGTCAAGGATGTATTCATTGAAATAAAAATATAGAAAATAATGGTAGATCACAAAATAGAGGAGAATCAACAATTCAATTCAACCAAAGTTAGCATATAAAATGGAAGTTCGACACAGACAAAATTGAGGACAGTTGAGTGATTGCAATGAGAAAAAAAAATATCTAGACATCAAATTGAATTCTAATTCACCGTGTGTGACTACCACAACAATTATTGAATAAAATGATTATGAATATAAGATGTAATCCAAGCAAGTTGTACTCGGGAAGTCCCATATAATAATCCTATGTGAGAAGATATATTAAAGTAAATTCTAAAGAAAACTACTTTACAAGGAGATGTTACCTCAACCTCACCTACAACTGACGAACAAGTTCCTCTAGTAGAGTCAAATACACCCAACACTTGAGCTCCATAAGTAAAGAAAGGCTAAAAGAAAAATCTACTAAGAAACCTGACCTAAGGCATGGTTGAGATAAACCAATATTTGAAGCACTAGAAAAATCTATGTGAGCAACATAGAAAAAAATTAAAAGAAGGATATTGGACAGTAGCAAGATTTAGCAAAGACAACAACAACAAAGGGGTATTTAGTTAGAATGTTAGAACCAGGATATAAAGTGCAACTATTACAACATAAAATACTAGTTGATCACCAATTGTTAAGGCACATATCACTAGCCAACAAGGTAGAATATTTGAAATATTTAAAAGCATTTGATGCCCATGAAAGTATAGTTGTATGGAAATGGTCTATATTTTATCAACATATTAAAGTGCTTACACCAACTACTTATCAAACAACATTCCCTATGACTTCAACACCAACACATACAATAGCACAATCATCTCGATCATCTTCCTACCAATATAAATTCAATTTCTTTGAGCCAAGATTTTAGTATGTGCTCTCTCTTTTGAAAAACAACATCACACTTAGGAAATTGAAGTTGAAATTTCTAATCGATCAACCAGGGAAGGGAAAAGAAGAAGAATTCACATTTTAAATCTTGTATATGTAATTCAAGAAGTTCTCGTGACCCTGAAACTAGATCTCCTATTTAGCCAACCACCCTTCTGGAAGAAATTTTATTTATTTTTTTTCTAAAGCAAGTATGGATCCTTGTATTTCATAAAACCAAAAATATAGTGTACAATTTTACATGGAGGGAGAACCTTAAAGTTTTAAAAAGAATATCGAGCCCATGGAAAAACGAACAAAAATGCCACCTGGCTACCGACAAGCATGAGAACCAACCAGGAACACTGCTTTAGAGGAAACCCTATTCATCTGAGTCATCCAATAAACATGCAATAGGATCGATAGATGAGGAGGGTATTGCTCCGTCAAAAAGGGCGAAGTATAAAAGTCCTGCCTCCCAAGATGCACGAACCATCGCAACCGTTGATCGTTGTTGACTAGATCCAATGGATGATGTCAATATCACATGGGATAAGAAGGGTCGATGATAGTGAGAGGGGAAGAGTGGTTATTGGAACCCTGTCCCTGCGATGTGCTAGAGGGAGGATGGCATCGCGATGTTTTCATCAAAACCGCTTTCCAACAAAACACTGTGCGATCAACCAGAAACTGCCTTGGGGGTGGTAAACCATGCTGAGACTCCAAATTCTTGAAGGCCCGGCCACTGGAAAACATAGGGATCTGTCTGCACTTCTGGATTATCCTTACTCGAACTTGAAACCCTAAATATATAAGGGGTCTGTCATTAAACGAAGAATTGACAGACTAGTTTTGATCCACATGGTAAACAAAGACCATCCTCTCGTTTGCTTTAGGAGTATGAGCGACCAGACTGGGAATCTGTCGCACCACATAACCGTCTATCTGATAATGATGACACAAGTTGATGTTGAAATCAAAGCTTGAGTCAATTTGATCCCTGCTCCCAAGCTCTATCTTTAAACTCCAGCTTATCATTATCTGCATGTTCCTCAACAACCGTCTTTAACCTGCTTTGCGGCAGCTCATGCCAATTTGATGTCACTCTGATCTCTATACTCATAACACCCTAGTTGGTGAGAAAATAAACCACTTTTCTTGCCAACTTACGGACACGCTTGAAGCTAACAGTATGGAGGCTTCAAATGTGGTTTTGAATCCATTGATATCCTTGAATTAGTCTCCAATTTTTTGAGACTTTTTTTAGATTAGAACCCACGCTCATTTTCTTGAATGAATTGATAATAAGTTTAGAGTCAGCCTCCACTATCACATTTTGTCTAATGTCCTGACTCAGGAGCTCTAAACATTGCTCCATAGCCATCAACTCTTCCAATTTATTAGTGGCATGTTCCAAATGACAGTGGAAAATGAAGAGGACAGTACCTACCTCATCTCTAAGGACCCCTCCATAACTAGTTGCGCCCGGGTTGCTTTTTAAGGCTCCATCTATGTTGTATTTTAAATATTCCTTTGGAGGAGGGTGTAAGAAAGCCTTTGCTTCCCTCAGGGAGATTGGATTGCTATCTAGACCCTGAGGAGAGATGCCTTGCAGGCCCAGTGCACAAAGAATTCTTAGGTCAATAGCTGAAGGAGGGTTCTTGGGGATGTTTCGAACTATGGTGCTAACCGTTTCCTTCAAATGTTTTAATATTAGCTCAGAAATCCATTGGGAAGTTCTCTTTACTTCTTTAAAGATCCGGTTGTTCCTTTCTTTCCAAACATTCCAGACAATGAAGCTCGAAAAAAGGGCCCAAGCTATGGCTAGAACTTCATTGTCTGTAAAACCCTTTCTCCAGTTGGTTAGGGTGTTGCAGATGCTATTTTTGTCCATATCCGTCTGTTGGAAAATAAAAGAAAAAGAGTCCCACAGACTAGAGGAGAACATACAACTGTTCAGAAGGTGCTCCATGGTTTCCTCCTGCCCCTCATAAAGCTGACATCTGGAAGGACCCAAAATGCCCCTTTTCCTGATGTTGTCCCAGTTTAAAATTTTCTTGTGCTCAACGAGCCACACAAAAAGTTCAATCTTCATCCACCCCTGGTGTGTCCAAAGGTTAAGCCAGGTTTTGTCTGGAGATTGATAATTAAGGTCAATGAGAATGAGGTGTGCTTCCTTGAGGTTAAAAACCCCCTCATTATTGTTGCCCCATCTCAGCCGATCATGGCCCTAAGATTTCAGAATATTCCTTTGGTATAATTTTTCCTTAAGTGTTTCTGCCTTAGTCTTTAGGGCACTGTTGTCCCTAAGATCAAAATTCCTCCACATTCTCCATTTATCATTGTTATTGGTTTTCTCCCAAAAGTATTTCACCTTAGAAAGTTTGTTGCTATCATTGATTTGCTTGAAATCTGTTAGGTCTTCATTTAATAATATAGGTTCTTGTTGCCATCTATCCTCCCAGAACAAGCTGAGATTTCCTTCTCTAATTTCCCAGAAGCTGTTTCCTTGGACTAAACTCCTGTTATCCAAGGCTTTGTTCCAAATGTGCGAGCCCTTTCTGTGACATGACATTCTTATTAGATCATGGTTATGCCAAGAGCTGGCATATTTTTCTTTCCAAATGATTGCCCACTGAGTCTCTGGCTCTTTAACCCAACGCCACCATGATTTGGCACCTAGAACCTTGCTGAGTAAGTCAGGATCATCCAAACCTAGCCCACCAAAGCTCTTAGGTTTGGATATCTTATCCCAAGCTACCAAGGCCCATTTCTTATGCTCCTTCCCCTTGCCTCAGAGGAAGTCTCGTTGGATGGATCTGAGTTGATGTAGAACACTTTGAGGAGCTGGTAGAATAGATAGCATAAAGGCAATGATAGATTGAAGGATAGCTTTGGTTAGCACTAACCTACCAGCTAAATTTAGAGATCTGTAGGTCCATTTCTTGACCTTGTCTAGCAATTTGTTGATAACAAGTTACCTTATGCTCTTGTGTAAGGGTTTGGCAGTGAGAGGAACTCCCAAATACTTCGAGGGGAGGAACTCCCATTGGAAGCCCATAATTCTAGCAATGTTCCTTTTTATGGTAATGTGAGTATAAAAGAAAAAAAAATTGATTTAGAAAGATTTACCTCCAAACCTGAAGCCATGGCAAAGTCTTTCAAGATTTTATTATAGGCCAGAGCTTCCTTGACTATGGGGATTCCTTGTAGTGTAGTGTCATCCACAAATTGTTGATGTGTTAAAACATGCCCTCTTCAAAAAGTTGGAGACCTTTGACTGAGCCCACAACCCTCGGTTGTCTGATTTTTCTCCCCAGCCCTTCCATCATTAGAATAAAAAGAAAGGGAGAGAGTGGATCTCCCTACCTTAAGCCTCTTGAAGGAGTGAAAGTCTTTTAGGGTGATCCATTAACCAGGATTGAAAAGCTGGGTGAGGTGACTAGGGCCATAACCCATCTGATCCAGTTATGATCAAACCCAAAAGCATCAATAGCTTTTCTGATATATGTCAAGTTTAGCTTATCATAGGCTTTGGCTATGTCCAGTTGCATGATCATGCCAACTCTCTTGTTGTTAGTCAAAGAGTGAACTACCTCATGAGCTTGAATGATGTTGTCTAGGATTTGTCTACCTTCCACGTATCCTGACTGTTTCACTGCCACCAGGGTGGGAAGAAGGGGTTTGAGTGTATTAGCAACCACTTTGGAGATATTTTGAAGACAACATTGCACAATGCAATGGGTCTGAACCTATGAGGCATTAGGGCAACATCCTGTTTAGGGATCACGGAGATAAAAGTGGTGTTAAGCGCCTTCAGGATAGTTTTATCCCTCCTTGAGTCTTCCACCACGCTTAAAATGTCCTGTTTTACAATATTCCAGCAAGCTTTGAAGAAGTCTGCATTGAACCCATCCGGACCTGGTGCCTTGGCATTCTACATCTCCTTAACGACCTCCTTGACCTCCTCTTCTGACACTGGTATGTTGAGGTTGAAATTGTCTTCTTTGGATTCTAGCTTAGGTATATGCTTAGTAATCTCCCTGATAGATTGATCTCTGTTAGTGCAATTTTCCTGAGCAACGCCCCGAAAGTGTTGTACTAGTTTTGTTTCTATTTCTTCATGCATGCTGAGCATATTACCTTTCTTGTCCTTAATAGTAGAAATCCTGTTGTGAGCTCTGTTCACCATAGTGGCTATATGGAAGAATCCAATGTTGCGATCTCCTTCTTTTAGCCATTGCACTATGGAATTTTGCCTCCAAAAAAATTCCTCTTGATCATAAGATATTTTGAGATTATAAATCTATCCAATTTGGATGCCACTTGGGACTCTCCTCCTCTTTTATTGTTCCAAGTAAAGGTACCATTATTCATGGCAATATCCACGAGCTTCATAATATCTAGGAAGGTTAGAAACACACAAGAATCTTTGGTTAGAATTCTACTTCCTCCTTTTTTTTCCAACAAAATTTCTATCATATTGGAATCCCCTCCCAAGATCTAGGGGATTTTCTGATGACGTTCCTTGAGCTTCTTTAGTGAATCAAGAAACAAGAGTTTGCCCTCCAACCTTTGGGGGCCATACACATTCGTAACCAAGTACATTTCCTTATTTCCCACTAGCTGAATGACCATTCAAAGATAGTTTCTGGAGGCTTCTGCATCTACCATGTGAATCTTTTGGGGGTTCCAAAGCGTGAGAATGCCTCCAAATGTATTCTCTACTTTGACCTCCAAAAACTCAAACCTGTTGAGCCATTTACCATGAATCTATTGTATCTTTTGAATGGAACATTTTGTTTCCGGAATGAAGATCACATCCGGGGCTACTTGCTTCATTTTGTTACTTAATAATCTTTGTTTCCTTTTACTGCCTAGACCTCTTATATTTGAAGAAGTAAACTTCATTATCAATGATTTTTAAATGAGTAAGTGGGTAGATCTTTCATCTTATCTAAACCTATCATTAGATTCCCACATTCCATCAACAACCCCTTCTGTTTTTTCGGGCCTCTTTCCTTTCTTGGGATTCTTGGAGCTAATCCTGGTATGGATTTCAAAGCTTTTACTCCTTCACTACTTTTTTTCATTCTTTCTTAGCTTTTCAGATCCATTGTTCTAGGTTTTCCAGATGAACAATGGCTGAACTCTGTGGAACTCCTTTTGAGGTAACAAATCCACTACCTCTTTGGTTCCTTGTTCTAAGAAGCCTTCTAGATCTAGATTCTCTTTCTCCAAAATTTCTTGAAGTTTGTGCTCCTCTAGCTCCATGTCGCTCTGGGTTGTTTCATGGTCCATTTCTTGATCAACATCACTCATGGTGGCCTCTTTCTAGTACTCATCATTTTGTGCTTGTACCGAGTATTTCCCTTCCTCTTTCTCTACAAAACTTCCTTTCGTTGCCTGTTCTTCTTTAGTATTCTCTTCCTCTTCCTGAAGCCCCTGGAAACTATTTTGTCTGAGCTATTGTTGTTCTCTCTATTGATTCCTCGTACCTGTCTTACTCTCTTTACTTCGATTAACTACTTTCTGAAAGTTGTCTGCTTCTTTCACTTTAGTGCTTCTGCTTTTTTTCATTTCCTTGTTGAGCGGAGAGTCTCTAAAAAAATGTCGATGTTCATGGCATTTGCGACATCTAAATGGAATGTGCTCATAATCTACTGTTTGTACCCATTCTTCATCAAAAACTTCCAAGATTATCTCCTCTGTTAGGGCTCCTGATAGCTCCATTTCCACACAAATTCTGGCAAAGGAAGTATATTTTCCCCTTCTTGTGGCTTCAGAGGCTTTTACAAAGTTTCTTAATTTATTTCCTATAGCCATTAATGATTCATTTTGCCAGTAATCAAGAGGTAGAGAGTAGAGCCTTACCCAAACGGGTACTGAAGTAAAAGTCTCATTTTTTGGTACAAAGTTCATGACCCAGGGTCTGATGTAGAGTCCTGCCGCATAAACAAGTAGGGCCCTCCTTCAAATATTTTGTCCTTGTCTTCTATATTTGTGAACACAACTAAAAGAAACCCTTAGACCCAAGGTGAAGATCTATACTTCTTTTAGGTTTCCAATGGTATCTGATCCATGATTGAAGAGATTTTTCAGTGGGCCATAGTCCCATGAACTTGCAAATGATGGCATATGTCCCCATATGTTCCCTGTACTCCTGCAGCTCCGAATTATTTAACACCACCCTGGGAGTTATGTCTGTTTTGGCTTTGCAGGGTCCCTTGTGTTTCTTGTCTTTATTTTCCTGTTGTTTTTCCTCTACCTCCTTGTCGTTTGTGTGATATTGATCATTTACTATGGGTTCTACTGACCCCACTTCCGTGCTCTTCTCTCGTTCCACCCCTGTTTCCCTAACATCTTCTAGAGGCTTTTCCCCCTGGTGACCAGGGCCTTCTTGTAGGACGGAGTGGAGGTCCCTCCTCTTCCACCCTTCATAGGCATTCAGAAAAACCCCTACGCACATTGAACCAAGATCGTTCTTCCCTCTGTTCTCTCGTGCCTCAAGTCAAAAATCATTCTACAAATGAGATCTTCCCACAAGAACTTTTATTTCATTATAAGGATTTAAATGTTTTCATTTATGGTGTCAATTTTTGTACAAATTTTGCAAGACTCCAAATCTTCCCTTCTCTATCACAAAGAAGATGTTAAGGGTAAGGGAGATGTTGGAGGGGCTAGTCGACTTAGTTGACGATCCCAAAAAATTCTAGAATTCATATTATAAATTCGATAAACTCTGTAGTTGAGTCAAGAGTCTAAGTTAGATAGGCTAAATTGGTTTTTACAATTAAATTTTTGTGACTATCTCGACATAAGATATATATATATATATATATATATATATATGGAAATATGGAAATGTATGCATCATTGTATCTTTTGTGACATCGCTTCTCTTATTCTATTCCTATGTTCCTTATCTTCATGTCATTTATTATTTTCCTTTCTGCTAGTAACTAATGATGATTATCTAGTGCACTGCAAGTATATATCAAATTTTAGGGAATCTTTTACTAAAATATAAAATACTGTAAAATATTGGTGCATCTTTCAATGAATTGTAAAATGTTATAAAATATTAGTGAATCATTCAGTTAATTATAAAATCTTGTAATTTATTGGTGAATCCCTCATTTAATCTTTACATCAAGTTATTTTTCATTCTTATGCATTCACTCTCTCGTAGAAAAATGATTATCCAATTAATTCGCTTCAAATAAATAAACGTTGTTAGGATTTCATGGTTCATCACCATCTATAAGTTTTTTCAACTCCTTAGTGTGTAACTATTATAGTAACTATTGCATTTTCTTCTTCAATCAAAACTCTAATAATTGTTGATCAATACACAATTTTTTTAAATTACAGAAATATGTAATGAAAGTTAATTTTCTATATGATAAAAAAAATCAATAACACAACTCATTATAAAGCCACAATTTTTGAGTTCAAAGATATAGTCCACAAAGAAAAATGTTCATTACTTAGTATAACATGTTACAATATAAGTATCATCAAAGGATTTCAACATCAAAAATGATAATACAGTAAACAATCTCTCATCCTTCACTAATTACATGTATTTCTACTTTAGCCTTTCCCCAGAAAGTATAATTTCATTAAAGGAATGTTGTTCCGATGAAAATAGGTCCCCTACAATGGAAACATAAGAAGCTAGAGAATAGGTCATTATTCCATACAAATAACCAAGTAGAACATATTTCTCTTTCCTAATAAATATTTTGAAACAAAATACAAGATAAATTGTGGATTCCCTAAAAAATGAAGCAGCTCAAGTCATGAGAAAAAGTGAATTGGAAATTAATTTATTTTCCTCAAACAATTAGTTGTATAAAAAATTAATGATAATTATGGAAAATATGTGAAATATCCAAAGAATAAACAAAGCCATATATGCCTCTCCCTCCACCTCCTCCTCCACCTCCACCTCCACCTCCTCCACCACCTCCTCCTCTTACTCCTCCTCCTACTCATCAACAACCACCAACACGTCCTCCTCCTCCTCCTCCACCTCTGCCTCCTCCTCCTCCTCCTCCTTCGTTGCCTTTGCCTCCTCATCCACCACCACCTCCAACTCCACCTACACCTCCTCGACCCCCTCCTCCTCCTTCCTCCTCCTCCTCCTCCTCCACCTCTCGCCACCTTCCACCTCCACCTCCTCTAGCACCTCCTCTACTTCCTCCTCCTCCTCCGCCACCTAAACCTCCACCTCCACCTTCACCTCCTCCTCCACCTCACACTGCGCCTCCACCTTAACCTCCTTTTCCACTCATTCTCCACCTCCACTTCCACCTTTACCTCCACATCCACCTCCTCCTCCTCCTCCATACCCTTCTCATACTCCTCCTCCTCCACCTCCACCTATACCTCCATCACCTCCAATTCCAACACCACCTCCACCTCCACCACTTCCACCTCCACCACCTCATCCACCTCCTCCTCCTCATCTAATTCCACCTCCACCACCTCCTCCTGCTCCTACTCTCCCTCCTCCTCCTTTGTCTCCACCTCCTCCACCACGTCAACCTTCGCCTCCTCCTACACGTCCTCCTCCACCTCCACCTTCTCCTCCACCACCACCACTACCTTTGCCTCATCGTCCTCCTCCACATCCACCTCCACCACTTCCACCTCCACCTCCTCCTCCACCATCACCATCACCACCACCACCTTCTC
>APFE030412136.1:0-10413 GCA_000404065.3 Pinus taeda | reverse complement strand
TTATAGTTTGGCCCTGTGATCGTTATGATGGACAGGTGCTTACCCGATCCCATTCTGACCTCGACATGTAAGCCTGTCCGAGAACACAATCTGATTCAGAAAGACTCCCCATACATATGACTGGCTGGCGTGAGCGGTGAGAGTAGGTGTGAGGATTCACTTTATATATATGTAATAACGCTTGAAAGGCTCTTCTTATTAGGCTGGTGAAACCTTATTTTAAAGAAACAAGGCGCTATAAGGCTCTTTTTTTGAGGCAACAACCTAGCCCCTTCAATTTAGGCAGGCTAACTGGACTACTGCATAAAGGTAATGAGGCCTTTTACAAAGCTGTCGTCAACAGAGAACACAGTAACCGGAATCGTTGTTCAATGGCATCGTAGCCTGTGGAAATCGTTTGTGTTTCGCGGTCATTGGAAAACAATTCTTTGGAAAATTAGTCACCTGGGTAGACCACTCCTTATGCAACTAAAAACAAACATGTTGTTGTTATGAGTATAACTACACTTGCGCGTAATGGATTGTTGGAATTCACCATCAAATTATCTATGATTAGAATCCACTAGAGAGGATTTTGGATAAATAATTGATAAATATATTTAAATTTAAGTTTTTTTTTATTAATTATAAATTTGGCTATCTTCTTGTAATAAAATATAATAAAATACTTGGTTGAAAGATTAGGAAAGTGGTTTTCCACTTTCGCCAATTTATTCTTTGCTTATTAACAATTCTAAGATCTAGAACTTTTATTCCCCTCATACTTACCCAAGCTAGAAGGCGAAAAAGAGAAAATTTGTCACCCGTGCACGGTAATAATGGTTTGGAATTTACCCGCAGTTCTTTTTTGCGAAGAGTTGTCATACATACTTTTCAACTTGCATATCTCTGGCATGACAACATCCTCATCATTTGTTTAGTCATTGGAATAATGAGCGAAGAAATGCTGAGGATGTCTTCAGCCGCAGATTGCAATTGTCCATCATGAGGCTTCAGATTTAGGGAAAACAAAAATTCCCTTCAAGTTACCACCCATCCGACTTTTGCTTGCTTACTGGAATTGGAAATCCAATTAACGCTCTTTTTATTGCAATATTTCGTAGTTGCAGTTGATTCAGCACCCCACTTAACTCTCACTCTACTACCTGATATTTGGAGTATAACTCCATGCGTACCCTATTATTAATGTCAAGCTTAAATGAACTCCACTGGAGTGCAATTCCAACTTATTGTGGAACTACGTGGTGTGGGTGGAATTATATTCAGAGCATACTTTGAATCATCATGCATACTCGAATTGAATCATCATCATGCACACATGCGCTTCCACCTTAAACACAGAAACTACCGTATAACTTGAGTTAATTTAGAACATAAATTCCAACTTATGTTGGTTCAGAGCATACTATGAATCACCATCTAAATTTATTTCATGCATGCGTATTCAAATGCATGAACTACCATCTAATGCAACTCTTGACGATGTTCTTGAGGTGGAGTATAATTTGAGTTAATTATGGTGATGTGGAACTCTGTGCTGATGTGGATTAATCTTCTATTCAGAGCATACTTTCAATCATCATTCGAATCCCAATGGATACTTTGGAATCAATGCCATGCATGTAGAAAGAATCAATTTAAAAATAATATTAGGATAATAAAATTATTAAAATATTTGTTTACAAAAATATTAAAATAATTAATATTTGTTATATAACCTTGTAGATTTTTGAATTTGTGTTGCAGATTAAAAAAAAGGTTATATAATATATTATGGATACAAATTACAACTATAATAAAATGTTGATGATGAAAGTTAATCATAAATATGTATTAATTAAAACACTTTAAATTTAATATATATATGGTTGTGGTACACAAACACGATTCATAAACAACAAATGTAACTGCGGAATCCCATTTCGGGAATAATAAGTGTCAAACTTGCATATTCTCTCCAATAATGAGTGAATGGGGCAGATTTCAGTTGTCATTGCAGCAATATTTCATATTTATTAGAAGAAATATTAAAATAATAGCCATGGTGTAAAAATACTAACCTAATGCAAAATACCAAACCTCTCTCAAAAATCCCGCAACTTCTGGTTAATTTATTTCTTTGTCACAAAACATTTCTAATTAATTTTTAATTTGAAAAAAATAATAACAAAATCTTTCTTTTTTTCCATTTACTCGACAAAATATTCAGATTGTATCCTATTTAAATATCTCCGAATTCAAAATAAAATAACAAAAATATATAATACTCATTCACTATACTATTTAAATATTTTAGAATTAGAAATAAGATAACAAAAATATATAATACTCATTTACTATACAAGAACAGATACCTCAAGTGCATAACTATTGCATATTTGTAAGTGCCAAAACTTGGACTATAAATATTTTATTTATTAGATGGTATCTTAGCATGTGGGTGTGATGATTTTGTTTTTGATTTCCTTTGTTGCTAATGTGGAAATGATTTAGTTGTTTCTAATTTGAAATGTGAGTTACATTAGGGATACAATGTCTGAAAAAATGTACATCTGCCATACTAGTGGTGAAACAAGATGATAAGTTAATCTTGTTGAAGATTTCAAGTGTCCCCACAAATCAAGGGGAAGGTATGGATCATTGTGGAGCTTTTCCTAGCTTTAACCCTTTCACTTCATATCTATGGTTTCTTGTATGCAATTCTTTTGAAAATATTGAGTTTCATTTAATATTTTCTTTATTAAAAATACTTTCTCTTCCATTTCGTAAATGAATTTGGGTCCCACTCAATTTCTATCTTTTAACTACCCCTAGCTTAAGGGAGTGCTGCAGGGCCTATATTATAGTACAATAGCGTCCATGCAATTATTAATAATAAAATTACCTTATTATGATGGCTTAACTGACGTAGATCTATTTCTGCATTAATTTGAGTGTGAATTCCCTAAGGACCACTGGCTTCAAGCACTGGATTTAGTGCTACGTGCTATGCCTGCATGATGGTAGGGTACGCACAAAGATAGTTTTGCAAGATAGAGGGATTATAGGTGTGTGATAAAGCTACGATATGGGCATCCTAATAGAAGAATGTCTATGGGGAAATCGATCAATTTGCAAGCGTATTCGAAACAAAAAAAATTGAACAAAGACGTAAGGGAGATGCAGTGCCAATATGATGAGTTCAGGGTGACCGCATATGCCTTAGGACCAGAGCCATCCCTTTTTAAGTTACGGGAAGGAAAGATGCTATTGGCATACGTAGAGGAAGTGCAGAAGAAACAGGCCTTGCTAAAGTCTAGGTTGTAGTCTTTGTTGGAGGAAGCTTATCAAATCACGCTCTCCATTCATGATAACCTTAAGGGACTGCAGTAGACACAATATATGATGAGGCTTGATGTAGAAGGACCAGCCGGGGAAAATTTGTTCAAGGAGTTTAGACAAGAAGTGAAATAGAGCGTTGCTACAATTGCAGTGATCCAAGTGGAGCTGGGGGATATTCGCAATAAGGTCGCAACACTAGGAGAGTGACTCGAGGGTGAGTCATGATTTTTTGTGTTGGGGGCTTATCAAGATGGGGTCCCCTGGGTTTGTTTGGAGTTAGACAACCCAAATTTTGGTACAATTTTGTAAAAAAATGTAAATTCTACACGATTTGTGGATGTAGAGTGCATATTGGAATAAGAGTCAAACGAGATTAACCCCTTGTTTTGGATATGTTTCGAGTAAATTTTGAGATTCACCCATAGCCCGTGGACCATGGTATTATATCGAAAAGTCTATAAATAGTCGAGTCTGAGTGAGTCTAAGAGGTAACTAACTATGGAAGAAGTTGGAGAACAAGGAGAAGTGGGATAGGGCATTGGGTTAAAGAAGGAGGCTCTACATTTTGTGCATAGGTAGAAGGAAATGCTCCATAGCTAAGTGCACAGAGGCCTAGGAAGAGTCCGCAGGTGAGTGCGTAGACCCCTACAGCTATGTTCACAGGTAAATTTGAGTTTGTAATTGGTGAGTTGAGATCAATAAACACAAGTTTCTGAAGAATTATTGAGTATTTTTGTTCATGTCTATTTATTTTATATGCTGCTAATGAATGACTTGTTCTATGAAGTATTGATTGAATGGTATGTGATTCTCTTGAATAAGTCTTAATAATGTACACAATGCATGTTTAACACTCCCGCGAAGATTCTGGTAATTTATCTTACGTGTTCTAACAAATTTAAGCATATAAATGGGGATCAAGTGTTTCTCGCACCATCACCTATATGGAAAGGGTTCCCTAGATTTTCTCCATTAAAGTACCTATTTCCCTCATGAGTATTTGAGAATTTAGTTTCTTTCTATTTAGTTACGAGTATTGAGCACTAGATGGGTTGAGTAGCCCCAAAAAATACCACAGGCACTAGACCAAAGACGAACTCCCTCTGGATCAGGTATTCTTTTCCATGGGATGATTGAAGCATTTCAAGCTCCCTAAAAGGTCCACTCTTATGTTTCAAATATGTAACGTTACCATTGCGGCTTATGGGATACCTACACCGAGTGGTCCTAACCTGAGCTATAAATGTTTTGGTGGCATTGTGGGGAATTTAGTTGGTTCAATTTATGGTTTCTTTTAAGGGTCTTACTTTTCTTTAGGGCATGATATGTAAGATAAAATAAACTAAATATCAAAATATCTAGAAACTGGATGCTTTCTAATATGAATTTTATAGAAGCATAGTGTCTAGTGTATAATTGTACACAAGTGATGAAGTGAGAATGTAAAGTGTGAGAAGATGTGGATATTCGGTGATTCGTCCAAATATTCCACTACTTATATTATATTTCAATTGTTCCTTCGATGAAAATGAAGCGATATGCGCATAATTGGCTGCTTACTGCTTTTCCAATTACACTATGTTAATTTCGGAATACGTAGGTGAGAATTCAAATTCTTTAAGAAAGTTTTCATATGCAAGCCCATGTTCATACATCATACACAATCGAAGCATAGATCACTTGCCTTCTTTAATAACACTTGCTTCTAGTCCCATAAAATGAAAGAAGTTAATTCTTTGCTGAGTAAGAAGATTTGTGGGTAGCGAGCCACTTACGCTTTTGCTAGTTAAGCTATGTGAAGGTTGTGAATAAAAACAAAAGATAATTTAATTACTCTACTAATTGTGATTAGTAAAGAAGTTAAGAAGTCTAAACTGACTGTAAAAAAGATGCACTAGTGAAGGATTTTCACCAAAGGCTGCCAGTCACTTGAAAAATGTGACATTACAAGGCATCTTTAACTTTTTGGAAAACCACACGCGTTTCACAATACATAAACGTGACGACGCATCTGCCATAGGAAAATCCATGGAGTGTGTGTTTGTTTGAGCATAAGCGATGCAATCAACTAGATATTGTAATTCAACTTGTTTCTCAGCCCACCACATGTTCACAAGGTCCTATAAAACTTCCATATAGGTATTACACACCTTGTACTCCAACTATGCACAGAGAATATCTGCAAACACAACCTTTAGATTAAGCAAAAGACAAATGTATGGTCACTATTTCTGTAGTAGTTTTTTTGTGGAAATGATGTACTAAAAGACACCGCCTTAAAATTTGGTTGTTCCCTGCAAAGGAGCACAGACATAGTTGATGTTTTTATTGAACAGACTTAGATAAACAAATCATTGCAAATAATGAACCCAAACATGAACTAAAACAAAGATATAAATACACAAAAAATGCACAATGGAGCAAACAAGTCAACAAAATAATGGAAAACCCTCCCTTTATTCACTATTGGTAGTAGAATTTGAATACAATAGATTAATATTAAACACTTGAAGAGAACCATTTGACTTATCGTGCTAAACAATACTTAACAAGGTGGTTCGTTTCTATAATATCCTTTCATTCTTCTCCTCTCCCTCAAATAAGTATGAAGACTCTCTCAATGGTGGACTTTTTCCCTTTCACTAAGATGATGGATTTCTTGGAAGAAAAATGGCCAACATGTTAGTGCTCATCTTTCTTTGGTTCCAACAACGAAATATATGTTTCCTTTGATAGAAATTTGGCAATCATAACATTATCTCTTATTTTGGTTCTCCCACGACATATTTATATAGAATATTTATATACATCTTCCCTCTCTTGGTTTATGAATGAAAATGACTCATGAGTAGGACAAGATCATTCCATTGAGGGTTGGACATCTCCAGGGTGACTCGAATTTGATTGTCCTGGACTGAGATCTTGTCATGGAATCACCTCCACGTGTGTGAAGTAATAGCGAATTTTTTTTGTCATCGAATTTCTCGATCGCATGAATTTTGAATGATTTTTTGTGCGTTTCAAATTTATAGAAGAAAAAATCATGAAGTCTTCAATTTTTAAATTTTTGAATCTTTGGACCTTTGGAAAAAGTAAAATTTTAAAAATTCATGATATCTTGAGCCGAAAAATGTTCACTTGTGCATTCTACTAGATGTATTTTAGAATATTATTTCTTGTGCAAACATGTGTACTATTTTATCATCTTAATACACATATATTTAAAAAATCTATTTGAACATTGAGTACACGAAGGAAAAAATAAATAAAATTGCAGATTGCCTCATCTAATCACTGGCTATGGAGTTAAGGACAGTGCTTGATTCTTGTGGACATGAGGTTTAGGGATTTATAAACCTTTACAAGAGTCATCCAAAATTCGGCACCACATACCAGATGCTCCTTGAAGGCAATAAATTCCCAAACTTTCGCCTTCAAGACAGATTGTTGTGCCACCTGGGACACCTCTATGTTCCTTCATGCAAGTATGCCAAGATGATTTTGGAGGTGCACTACAGTCGGGTTGGTGAACATTTTAGGGTAGAGAAAGTCGTCGAGATGTTGTAGAAGTATTTTTGTTGGCCAAACGTTACAAAAAATGTTAGGAAGTACATCAGATCCTACACTAACTGTGTCATTTCCAAACATACAATCAATAAGTAAGACTTGTATACCCCTCTGCCTACACCTAGCTGACCATGGGAATCTATCTCCATGGATTATATGACAGGACTCCATTCTACCAAGCATGGAAACAACTGTGTTTTTGTGGTTGTCGACAAATTCTCTAAGACATATATACAACCCATGCACATGGGATGAAAGCTTCCCTTATGTTTAACACACATATAACAGGTATCTCCATAACTCGACTATTCGTCAAACATTTAAGGTAGGATTGAGATTCCAACCACTGTGCCCCATTGATCTTACCATACCACTTGTAGTTATACAAGAAACTTCAGCTGATGTCCAATCTAAAGCTAACAAAGATAACATCTTCATTGAATGCATCCACAATTCTGCCAAAAGTTCCATGAAATATTGGACGGAGAAAATTTTAAGTACAAACAATGTCATGATCAATATTGTGTGCCACACAACGTCAATGTGGGCGAAAATTTTTGGTTACATTTGTAGAAGGAGCGCCTCACTGGGGTCCACTACAAGCTTTTACCACTCATATATTGGCCTTACGTTATCACCAATGTTGTAGGAGGCAATGATTTCAAGCTTAACATTCCACCATTCCTTGGCTTTCACCGAGTATTCCATGTGGATCACATGCAACCATACTTTCCCCATTGTTGGATACATAAGACATTGTTGAGCACATGACACCAATAACCCCCAACCCAAGTTGTATTGAGAAAACCCCTACTATTAATATCATGGACACAATAATAAATAACACTCACAAGTAGAATATCCAACTATATTGGTTTTTCAGATTTGGCCAACTCCACCACCATGGCAAGTGGCTCACCAGGGAACAACTTCAGGAGGAGTTTCCCCATCTCATGGAGGAACTGGATGCAATTGAGACCATTTCATCCTAAGCGAGAGGGAATGATCAAGGTGGATATTGGTGGCCACCAACCAATCCCACTAGGAACCCCACCATTATTTCTTTGAATTTTTGAGTTTCCTTAATTATAGGCAGTTTTTTCAGATCCTAAACTTTTGGAGTCGTTTTGAGGCCCTAAATCACATCTTCTTAGAAAACAGGAAAACATTGGTCTTTGACTAATGTTTGTAGAAAAAAGTTATAGTCGAATATATGGTCTTTACCGCAACCGGACGCACATTTTTGTTGCTTAATCTACTGAGGTTAGGTGCTTCAATGTTTATGGTTTTAAATTGTTCCTGGATAACAAATAGGCCTTCAATCCACATTATAACATAGTTGATAGTCATGTAACGCTACATCTCTTCTCAGAGATAACCTACCACTTCTTGAGCTACCTTATTTCCATTTTGTATGTATGCATCTTTGAGTTCTTTGATATTATTGAAATGAAGATTTATTCTTGTTGCATCTTTGTTTCAATTATTTTAGATGTATTATGTTGCGTTCCAACATAAGAATATACCAGAATAATAATTACCACAAGAAGTTGGCACTCAAGGAAAAGATTTGAAGTATCGAGATGTAAAAGAATGAACCAATTCCACAGTATATGAGTAAGTTTACACAATTTCGTGATGAAATTGGGAGTCTCAGTGTTACTTTCCTTGAAGAATATTTGGTAGCTCTATTGCTTTTGGGTCTTCCCAATAACTTGGACAGTTATCAAGATTTGGTAAATGGTAGAGAGAAACTACCAAGGAGTAGTTATTGTCCTATCTAGTAAGGGAAGAAATAAGGTGGAGTAATAGGGAGAGGACTTCATCCAAGGTTGAGGATGAAAAATAATGGAATACTTGGTTGAAAATTTCCTAAAGTGGTTTTCCTCTTTCCCCAATTTTATCTTTGCTTATTCGCAACTTCTAAGATTCGGGTACGCACATACCTTTGGATGTTTCTTTTAAAGGTGTGTCCATGGAAGAGAAATTTTTTTTTATTTAATACTTATCCAAAACACAAGAGATATCAAAAGTGTATAGTGACAACTATTCTTGTAGGAAATTTATCTAAATTTATGGGAAAATGCTTATAAAAGAAGAAAATGAAAAGTAGAATTGAGTGGCAATTCTATACACATTAACATGATTCATAAATGACATGTACAACTTAGGAATGCCATTTCAGGAATAATAAGTGTCAATTTGCATATTCTCTCCAATAACGAATGAATGGAGAAGATTGTAGTTGCGACCATATTTCAGATGTATTAAAAGAAATATTAAAACAATCGTCCATTGTTTAAAATCCCGCAAATTTTGGTTAATTGATCTCTTTCTCACAAAACATTTATAAATAATTTTTAGTTCAAAAAATTAGTAACAAAATCTATTTTTTTTCATTTACTCTACAAAATATTGAGATTGTATTCTATTTAAATATCTTTGAATTAGAAATAAAATAACAAAAATATATAATACTCTTTACTATACAAGAACAGATACCTCAAGTGCATAAGTATTTCATATTTTTAAGTGGGAAAACTTGGACTATATTTTGTTTATTAGATGGTATCTTACAATGTCGGTGTGATGAATTTGTTTTTTATTTCCTTTGTTGCTAGCTTGAAAATGATTTAGTTGTTTCTATACGAAATATGAGTTACATTAGGGATACAATGTCTGAAAAAAAATGTACATATGCCATACTAGTGGCGAAGCAAGATGATAAGTTTATCTTGTGGAAGATTTCAAGTATCCTCACAAATCAAGGGGAATGTTTGGACCTTTTTGAAGCTTTTCCTATCTTTAACTCTTAGGAAGACATGATCATTTACTTCATAGCTATGGTTTCCTATATGCAATTCTTTTGAAAATTTTGAATTTCCTTTAATCTTTGCTTAATTAAAAATACTTTCTCTTCCATTTCCTAAATGAATTTGGGTCCCACTCAATTTCTATCCCTTAAGCTCTCCTAGCTTAAGGGAGTGCTATAGGGTCCGGTTCTCATACCAATATCTCCCACCTTAAGAGAGTCCTAAAATGTTTATCTAAATGATTCAAAAATTGCAAGCCAATATGTCGTTGCTAGATATTATTATATGTGAATTTTTCTAATAAATGTGGTATTCATAATTAGTTTATTTTCCATGACATATAGATTATGAAAGATGTGTTTTAAAAAGATGTGTTTTAAAAATACGCCCAAGCTTTTAGTTTGATCATAGTTATTAATCTAATTTTCTAAAATTAAAATAAATTTAAAACATAACCACTAATTCAATAAACATTTTAATTCAAATAATTCATAGTGTTTCTTAATGTGAGTTTCCACTCTTGTCTTTGTGAGACCAATAAACTTGCATCAAAAAGTTTTTAAAATTGTTATTATACCACACCTTTGCAAACCTTAAAAGATATTTAAACAAAAATAAAAATAAAAATTAGAACATATATATGTACTTCTTACTACAATTTGATTATTTAATAAAATTTCAACTTCATATATATAAAATCATATTCTTTATT